>JAPKLW010003700.1:6436-37142 GCA_026898455.1 Plectranthus barbatus
GAACTATTGCAGTTTTTCTTTCTTTCTTTCTTTCTTTTGTGTCCCTTCGGTAGCGTCCTGGTCCTACTTCTGGGTCGGGGTGCTACATAAGCCTTCCTTAGCTCATCTTTGCACTTTTGGTTCACCATGTTATATCCACAATAATGAGAAGTCAAAGTGGAATAGTGTCTCTCCCATAGCTAATGAGGGTATTTTCCTAGGATATGGACATCCATCTCACAAGGGATATAGAGTATTCAAAAAGACCATTAGGCTTGTGGAAATAACATGAAATGATATTTTTTATGAAGCTTCATTAGTGCGCATAATTCCGAAGGAACTAGGTTAAAAGGTTCATAGCCTAGAAACAAAGCCCTCACCTTGTACACAAACAGCTAGGAGGGTCGGTGATGCTAATGAAATTGATGAGGCCTTGGATTCTGTATTCCTAAATGATTGCACAAATCTAGGGGAAATCTGATAACTCTTGTAAAGAGTTATTATTTCTACTTTAATTTTGTTAAATATGTCATGAATTAGGTCGATTAAGTAAGATAAGTAGTAGATTTAAGATTAATTAGTTGTTGTGTCTTGTCTTTGTTTATGAGGTCGTGTTTAGCTTAATTTTAGGTTTTTTCAAGGAATTGTTTAAGTGTTGCCGCAAGTAATATTATGTTGGATCTTAGCAGTAGCATGCCGAAAAGAAGTTGATTGCTGCAGCATGGGAACTGCATGGCTTACCTTCTGAAAAAAGCAATTCTTGGACCACTTGCAGACATGATCTTCACACTATTCAGATTATGTCTCAAAAGATAGACAAGTGTTAACCATGTGAGCGGCTAGAGTTGGAAGGCAAGATAGAGGGCCACGTGTAGACTAGAGATGGAACTGAGCTGAAAAAGAGGGAGATATTTTGGAAGGAAAGAGAGAGGATACACATACGGACACAATTGGGAATAGTGCGTGCAAGAGTAGGAAGAAGGAGTTTGTGTGCGATCGAGGAAGAAAACGGAGTGAACAAGGATCTGTTTGAGTTATTTTGGTTTTTGAAAGTTATTTTGTGCTAGAAGATGGTTAGGAAGATGAACATGATATCCATTTTCTGTTTTCTTGTTTCGAATATGAGCTAAAACCTTTATGCTTGGGTTGTTGACTTGTTTATCTATTTGAATATATGTTAGAGTTTGTACTTGTTTTAAATCTGATGTTTGGTTATGATTTTGGTTTGTTTGATTCCTTGAGCACGACAGTGGAAAGGAATATCTCACCTTGGGAGACCGAAAGGAGATTTAGGAAGAGGAAATCATAATCATCCTTGATTCTTGTGTAGACATACAAAGAACTTAAAGCTTGCTGAGAAACCCCTGCTCTATTTTATTGCATCTGAATATTAAATCTTGCATACACATATGAGGGTTGATAAGAAGAGGCTGATCTAGTAAAGTGAAAGCTTGCTAGGCATTTTAGAGAGGTTACAAAACTCAGAGATGATGCATGAACCATGCTCTAGTATATACGATAGTGGATAAGCATAAGTTGACAACCAACATGTGTTTTTATCATTATTAAATCGTATTTCTGAAGTTTATATGATCATTGCTTGAGAAGAAAAGTTGTTTATAATTTTAGCTTTAATTGGTTTCATCATTTACGCGTTTCTATAATTTTAGTTTAGGAAATCAACACACAAATCATATTACAAAAAATATTTTGTGCACGGCTTACTTTCACTATCTTGGGTACGATATCTGAACTTTGATCTATATTACTTGTAAGACTACGGGCACTTGCCTATCAAACTGTAACACACCAAAGAACAACAACAAGTTTTTGGCGTCGTTGCCTGGGAGTGATTGATCTTAAATTTGACTACTATTATATTGTTTGGTTCTACGTACATATTTAGCTTACTGAAATTTCTAGAAACTAAACATTTTTTGTAATTGTAAGGATGCTAACTGTGTATGAGTGAGGAAGTTAAGAGAGAACCATTTCCATTTGATCTAGAAATCGAGAGATCATTCAAAACAAACGAAGAAAACAGAGAGTTAAGAAAATGGCTGAAGGAAATCCACCAGTTGGAGGAAATGTAGAAGGAAATCCAGAGAATGTGGTAGCCTTGGTTGATGACAGAAATAGAGCTATAAGGCAATACATAGCCCGAAGGCTGAATGAATTTGATCCTGGAGTAGTTCGACCTGTAGTGGAGGCACAACACTTTGAACTGAATCCTGTTATGTTCCAAATGCTACAGAATTTTGAACAGTTTGGGGGAAAGGAATGGCTACTGAAGATCCTCGTTTACGTTTGAGGCCTTTTCTAGACATCTATGATAACTTCAAGTTAGAAGGAGTAACTCCAAAGGCTTTGATGATGAGATGGTTTCCCTTTTCCTTAAAGGACAGTGCTAAAACATGGTTGACCAATCTTTCACTAGGGTTGTTACCACTTGGAACAAGCTAGCTAAATTTTTTTTGATGAAATACTTCCCTCCCACTAGGAATGCTCGATGCAGAAGCACTATCATGTCCGTCAGGCAGGAAGATGAGACTGTTAGTGAAGCCTGCGAAATGTTTAAGGAGCTACTTAGAAGATGTCCTAACCATGGGATACCATATTGTATTCAGATAGAGACTTTCTACAATGGTCAAAGTGGAAATTCAAGAATGTTTGTGGATGCATCTGCTGGGGGAGCATTGTTAGATCAAACCTATAATGAAGCCTGTGAGATTTTGGACAAGATTGCTGCAAACAACTACTATTGGTCAAATTCAAGAGCTGCAGCAATTTCAACTCCAAAGGTAGCTGGCATTTTAGAAAAAGACCCTCTCACTGCTTTGACAACACAAATGGAGGCTCTGGGGGCAACTATGAAGAACATTGAGAATAACACTAGTCAAGCATAGTTACCTCAGTGCCTTCAAAATCTGCAATGGTTTCGAGTTGTTTACTGTGGGGAAGGACACCAATTTGAGGATTGGCCATCGAACCCAGCTTCAGTCTGTTATATGGGGAATAGAAATCAACATCATCAAGGGAATAATCTGTATTCAAAAGTTACAACATAGGATGGAGGAATCATCCAAACTTCTCCTAGTCTGGACAAGGAGGTCATAATACTGATGCAAGCGAGCAAAATAATTTTTATAACAAAGGATGCTACAATCAGTAGTCAACCAATCAGCAACAAAGTTTGGAAGCACCACCTCCTAAACCAGAGAAATCTATGGAAGATATTAGGAAGGAGTTCATGACACAAAACGAGGTGAGCTTATAGAGTCAAGATGCTCTCCTTCAAAGTCATGCCTCTTCATTGAGGAATTTAGAGGTGCAAATAGGACAATTAGCTAATGAGGTGAGAAACAGGCCATAAAGTACCTTGTCTAGCAATACTGAGAACCTAATGGGAGGAAAAGAGCAATGTAAGGTAGTTACATTGAGAAATTGGGAAACAATTTGAGGAAAGGAGAGTTGTACCTCAAGAAGTTGGAGAATGTCATCTTCAGGAGCTGCTGCAAGCAAAGAAAACCCATTGAAACAAAAACTAACAGAGAATGAAGAGATGCTTCCAGAAGCAAGGATGGAAAATGATCTTGTGGAGAAAGTTATAGAAAATTCAGAGGGAAATGCAACTAAAACCGAAAGGAAATCTGGTTTGGATAAGTATGATTACTTACCACCTCCACCATATCCAGTCAGATTCCAAAAGCAAAAGGAAGAAGAGCAGTTTAAGAAATTCTTGTAAATGCTGGAGAAAATCCACATCAATGTTCCTTTGGTAGAAGCATTTGAGCAAATGCCTACCTATGTGAAATTTTTTAAAGATATCTTGTCTAAGAAAAAGAGGTTGAAGGAATTTGAAACAATGTCACTATTTGAGGAGGTAGGTGGACCTCTGAGAAGATAGATTCTAACTAAGTTTAAGGATCCAGGAAGCTTCACTATTCCTTGCACCATTAGAGGCCTAGATGTGGGTAGAGCTCTTTGTGACTTGGGAGCTAGTGTGAATCTAATGCCGTTGTCAACATTTCAAAAGTTGGGCATTGGAGGAGCCAGGCCTACAACTATATCTTTACAACTTTAAGATATATCTACTGTACACCCTGAAGGAGAAAGAGAGGATGTGCTTGTGAGGGTGGATATAATCATATTCCTTGCTGATTTTATCATCTTGGACTATGAAGCAGACAGAGAGGTACCTATCATTCTGGAAAAACCTTTCCTAGCCACAGGGAGGACCTTAATTGATGTAGAAAAAGGAGAATTGATTATGAGGGTACAAGATAAACAAGTTACTTATAACTTGTTCAATGCCATGATGGTTCCTGATGATTCAGAAGATTGTTTTTCTATTGGTGTTCTTAACTCATGGTTGAAATAATTTATATTAGAAAATCATTCAGGAAAGAATGATGAAAGTGAAGAATTACCTGATGATGCTATAGCATGGGTCGAGCAAGGAAGAAAGTTTGGGGGAGTTAGGTAACCTTATGAGCCATTGGATCTGTTATCCAGAGAGTTGAAGGAGTCTAAGCCATCAATAGAAGTGCCTCTAGAACTAACTTTGAAGCCTCTCCCTGCCTATTTGAAGTATGCTTATTATTTGGATGAATCAGATACTTTGCCAGTTATTATAGGTGCCAATTTGAAGGAGGAAAATGAACAGATCTCGTTTGAATTGCTTAAGATACACAAACGAGCAATAGGTTGGACTATTTCTGATATCAAGAGGATAAGTCCCACAATATGCATGCACAAGATATTAATAGAAGAGGGGATCAAAAACTCCATTCAACCACAAAGGAAGCTGAATCCCAACATGATGGAGGTAGTAAAGAAGGAAGTTATCAAGTGGTTGGATGCAATGATTATTTTCCCCATTTTAGACTGTTCTTGGATAAGCTCAGTGCAGTGTGTCCCTAAGAAAGGAGGAGTTACAGTAGTCTAGATTGATAGCAATGAGATTATTACAACTAGGACTGTGATAGGGTGGAGAATCTGCATAGACTATAGGAAGTTGAATGATGCAACAAAGAAGGACCACTTCCCTCTGCCATTTATGGATTAGATGCTAGATAAATTAGATAGGCAAGAGTTCCATTGCTTCCTTGATGGGTATTTGGGGTATCATCAGATTGCCATTGCCCCCGAACACCAAAGCTTAACAACTTTAACCTGTCCTTATGAAACATTTGCTTTTAGGAGGATGCCCTTTGGGCTATGTAATGCTCCAGCAACCTTCCAGTGTTGCATGCTTGCCATATTTTCAGAAATGATAGATAATGGGTTAAAGATCTTCATGGATAACTTCTCAGTATTTGGGGAAGACTTTGATGCATGTTTGAGTAACCTGGAGAAAGTTCTGAAGCTTTGTGAGAAATCTCAGTTGGTTCACAATTGGGCAAAATGCATCTTTATGGTGCAACAAGGGATTGTTCTAGGACACAAAATTTCCAAGGTTGGAGTGGAAGTTGATCCTGCTAAGATTGAAGTCATAAATAAAATGGTCATACCAAATTCAGTCAAGGCAGTAAGAAGCTTCCTCGGGCATGCATGCTTTTATAGGAGGTTTATAAAAGACTTCTCTAAAATTGCTAAGCCTCTGTTTGAATTACTTGAGAAAGACAAGAAGTTTGAATTTTCTCCACAATGTGAGAAAGCTCTTCTGAAATTGAAATCTGCACTTATTTCTGCACCTGTGATGCAGCCTCCAGATTGGAATTCTCCATTCGAACTGATGTATGATACTATAAATTATGCTTTCGGAGTTGCTTTGGGACAGAGGAAAGACAAGATCTTCAAAGTGATCTACTATGCAAGCAAAACACTTGATAGAGCTCAAAGGAACTATACAACTATAGAGAAGGAGTTGTTAGCTGTAGTCTTTGCTTTTGATAAGTTCAGATCTTATCCTTTGGGATCCAAGGTTATTGTATATACAGACCATTCTACAATAAAATATTTGATGGCAAAGAAGGATGTCAAGCCAAGACTCATAAGGTGGATATTGTTACTGCAAGAGTTTGACATGGAAATCAAAGACAAAAAGGGCACTAAGAATCAAGTAGTAGACCATCTCTCAAGACTTGAGAATCCATATGGAGAAGATGCTAATGAGCAGGTTAATGTTAAATTTCCAGATGAGCAATTGATAAGTTGTGCAGAAGAAGCTCCATGGTATGTAGACATAGCAAATTACTTGGCAACTAGAAGGAAACCCTATGGAATGTACGGTCAGCAATTGAAGAGGTTCCTCCATGACACGAAGTATTATTATTGGGATGATCCAGTCTTGTATAAATTGGGATCAGATTAGATTTTCAGATTATGTGTACCAGAAAAATATATGCATTCAATTTTGGCAAAATGCCATGCTACATCATATGGAGGGCATTATGGTGGTCAGAGAACTGCAGCAAAGGTTCTTCAATCAAGGTTCTTATGGTCTTCAGTATTTAAGGATGCTTATTTGTTTCTGAAAATTTGTGATAGGTGCCAGAGAGTTGGGAATTTGCCAGTCATGAATGCAATGCCATTGAACAATATTATTGAGGTAGAGCTGTTTGATGTCTAGGAAATGGATTTCATGGGCCCCTTTCTAGTTTTTTTTGGAAATGAATACATTTTGTTGGCAGTTGATTATGTGTCTAGATGGGTTGAGGCTTGTGCTTGTGCCCGTAATGATTCAGCCATAGTCATGAAGTTCCTTCACAGGAACATCTTCACCAGATTTGGTACACCCAGGACCATAATCAGAGATGAAGACACTCACTTCATCAACAAAAGCTTGTTAGCAATGTTGTTCAAGTACAATGTCACTCATAGGGTGTGTACAGCTTACACCCTCAGACCAATGGATTGACAGAACTTTCAAACAGAGAGGTGAAGAGTGTGCTGAAGAAAGTGGTGAATGTCAACAGGAAAGATTGTTCTAAACACCTAGATGAAAGATTGGTCTAAATACCTAGATGATTCACTTTGGTCTTATAAAACAGCTTATAATACCCTATTGGGAATGTCCCCTATAGATTGGTCTTTGGAAAAGCATATCATTTACCCTTGGAATTGGAACATAAGGCTTATTGGGCAACAAGGAAACTGAACCTCGATCCTAAAGCTAGTGGTGCAAAAAGACTGTTGTAGTTGAATGAGTTGGATGAATTGAGACTACAGTCTTATGAAAATGCCAAGAAACACAGGAGGAACATTTAAAGTAAATGGAGCAAGAGTGAATCACTATTTTTATGGAATCATAGAAAGAGAGAAGGCTTCCATTCACATGGAAGAACCTTGAGGTAGGGAGTCCTCGACCAATGGAGAGCTTCATTGAAGATGATAACCTTGGTTCAGGGAGAAACTTTTATATTTTATTGCAATTTCCTTTGTTAATTCAAGTCTAGTTAATTTGTTTCTTATGCTACAGCCTGTAAATAGCATGCTTCTTTGTTAGATTAAATATTCTGTATTAAGTTAGTTTTAAATTTTTGTTTCCTAATTTTAAAATTTGGGTTTAGATAATTTACAAGGAATTATTTATGAAAAAAGGAAAATTACTTTTCTAATTTGACATAGTGATTCTGGAAGGAAGGGTACGTGGAAGGCAACTACTTGTTGAACAACTGCTGACTGATGTAGGAGGGGCCGGAATTACCTTCTGCAGGCGATTAGTGGTGGTTATTTAATTCAAATTTGTATTGTGTCCTTTCATGAGAAATTGAAAAGTCTTTACCTTTTTCAATATTAAAACAACGTTTTGAGTTTATATTTTCATTCGAAAGTTTCATACTCTGTTTAGCATTCGTGAGAAGAAGAGTTGCAGAGAAATTTCTATAAAAAGGGTCGAAGTAAGTCCACAAAACTATAAGTACCCACTCTCCTCTACACTTTTCTTTAACATTTGGGTTGAACTTTTGGAGTAAACATTGATGCATGCTCAGTTAACGGTAACAAAATTTATGATTCTGCAATTTTGTGATGAGTTCTTGAATGTTTGTTGAAGTTGTTATTTAAATTCATGTCTGGAAAGTTATGCGACACATATGCGAGGGTTTGGTGTTTTTGTTGTTCTGGGTTGTGCAAAACTTCTGATTCGTGTGAAGGAAATTACTTTCATCTTCTTGAGTCCATGAATCAAATTTTCTGCGAATCTTGATAGAGCATAAAGTTTGGGGGAGAGTAGTTTCTTAGCCGAAACAACTTATTGTGAAAATTATTGGTTGAAATTAGTGTTTATATGTTGTTCATTATCTTTGTCTGTTGATTTGCAGAGATACCAACTATGAAAACCAATAGCCCAGCGAAGAGAAAGGCAGTGATGAAAGATGATGGCTCTGAACCAAGCCCAAAGAAGGGAAAACAAGACAAGACAAAGGCAAGTCCGAAGAAGAAGGGTGGTACTGTGGCCAAAACAAAGAACGCAACTAACCCATTGCGAAGTTCTGGCCGTATTGCTGTTGCCACAATGGCCAAGGAATGCAAAACTTCCTTAGACAAGTGAGGAAAACCCCATTGAGATTCAAGAGGAAGTGTCACCTGCAACGAAAAAGGACACTCAACTTGAGAAGAGTAAGAAGGGCAAGCAGATCCCTTGTTAAAATTGGTGGATGTAGCAGAATAAGTTAATGCTGAAGAGAAGGGGAAGAAGGATGCCAATACCAACAAACCTACACCTTCTACATAGGGTTCAAAGAAAGATAAACCAACTTCAACCAAGGAAGTGCCATCAAAACCAGTGCAGAAGCCTCAATCTTGGAAGGGAACTAATCAGTCAAAGGAAACCAAACAGAAGAAAGTCGAAGACAAGGAAAAATCTGAGGAGGAAGATCCTGAAAAGGAGGTGAGTGCAGAGGAACCTGAAGAAGAATCAAACCATGAAAGTGAGGAGGAAGAACAAGCTTTGAATGAAGGGGATGAGCAAGAAATAGAACCAAAAGCAGAGGGTGAATTTGAGAAAGAAGGTGATGCTACAACATCTAAAGAGCATGAACCTGAGGAAGTGCTAGAAGAGGAAACTGAGAATCAGAGTGAGGAGCCCAATGAAGAAGAAGACAAGTCTGATGAAGAAGAGAATGAAATAGAAAAGCCTAAAGAAAACCCACAAGAGGAAGAGAAAGGATGAAATCCCAGTGGCTGAACAAGAAGAGATTCCTAGAAACCCAAAGATTGGAAGAGGATAAAGGTTGTTGCTGTAAAAGAATCGGACAAAGCCACTAAGCCGAAGTAAGGTGTGGAGTCTAGCAAAATGGAACAGATAAAGAAAGGCAAGACAAAGGTGGTGGAAGGAAAAGATCTCACAGCAGAAAAAATAGACTATTTGCCCAAGATTTCATCGGCAGTTGATAAGAAGAGGATAAAGATAAAGGAAGATCGACAACTACTGATTGAGAGGGGTTTCATGAATCTGAAGACACTACCAGAGACTCTGGTCAGACATATTAAGTTTTGCTATTCCACCACCACCTCTAGTTATTGCTCTCGTGAGGGAATTCTATGCGAATTACGAGCAGTCTACAACCAAGGAGTATGAGTTAGTTTCGGTGGTGAGAGGAAAGGAGGTGAATCTCAATCCTGAGGCTATTCATGAGATCTTTGGAACCCATCCGCTTGAACCCAATGAGTTCATGGAGATCTATTTGGTACCTACAAAAGAGCAGTTGGATAAGGCTCAGCACGTAGAAGGGATGCCAGAGGCTAAGTGGAATTATGAAGCCAAAGATAACAAGTACGTGCTTTCAAAGTTCCTGCATGCTGAAGCAAACCTCTGACTCTAATTTATAAAGAACAGGATTAGCCCAAAAACTCATAACACCAACATCGACCAAAATAGAATCCTCATGGTGGCAGCCATTCTGAAGGGAGACCCAATTGACTTTGCTCCGTTCATGATCGATGCAATTGGTTTCCAAGCATCTAAGGAGCGAGGACCTCTCTTTTGCCCTTCCCTGATTTCTAAGTTGTCTAAGAATGTTGGAGTCCCATTCCATGCCGATGTGCCGTGAAAAGTTGTGAGGAGCTATTTCAATGTCAAATATCTGCGTAAAATGCATGATGCATCGCAGAGGAAAGAAGGAATGAGACCACCTTCATCTAACATTGATCAAAGCAAAATTTGTTGGGTGAGATACAGGAGATAAAGAAGCAACAATCTGTGTTGCTTGGAGAGTTTGAAGGTCTGCAAACAATGCTACTGGAGATGCGATTCCAAAATTAAGAGCTGCTGAAGGAGGTGAAGAATGTGAAAGCTGTGAAGGGAAGTGATATGTGCGTAAAATGACCGATATTTAGATGTTTGTGCATGCATGTTTGCATTCTTTATACTCCCATATCATATGTTTTGTGTTGTTTTCGTTGTGTTTTCATGTTTTGTGTGAATTGGAGTGTGTAGGTTAAGTTTGGAGCATAATTCAGCATTTTGGATGGAGTTTTGGTGGAAAATCGACCGGTCCAAGCTACAAAGGGTGTAAATATCGACCGGGATGAGCAGGAAGGATTTCAGAGAGCTGGCTCGGCCGGTCTCCTGCAGGCTCGGCCGATCTCCTGCAGGCTCGGCCGATCTGGAGTTTAAAAAAGATGGCTCGACCGGTCCACTATAGAGCTCGACCGGTCTGGCATTTCAGAGAATTGGCTCGGCCGATCCGACATTTCAGAGGATAATATCGATCGAGCCAATTTCATACTGAGCGATCCAGATCATGTTGTTCGACGGTTTATCTATTTTGACATATCTCGGGTGATCCATCCTTGGCTCGGTCGAACATGGGCTCTGTAAACTAAGTATAAAAGGCGGAAAAATGGGATTTAAATGATAGAATATGATTTTAGGATAGATTGGAGCGGTTATTTTGGAGGATTTTACTTCCCAGACATCTACAACCTCAACCAAGGTGGATTTCAAGCCAAATCAACTCGACTTTGAAGATCAATGAAGGCTAAGGAGGAGATAAAGGGTTAAATCACCCAATTTGGGAAATTTTATACCTTGCTTTACTCTTGAAATGGAATTGTTTGCATTTTACATTCAATTTAACCTTATCAAAGGTATGTGTAGCTAAACCATTGAGGATATTGGTAGATTGAAGCTTTGAAATGTTTAATTGAGCTTGGATTGACACATATGTGCAACAAAGAAAAGAGAAATGACACATATGGCTGCATGCAATGAATTGGTTCCCAAGAGGATTTTGATTGAAGGGTATGTTTGTGTTGACTACAAGAAGAGGAAAAGAGTGAAGCAATACGTTGCTGGAGGGGTCGATAAAGAGAAGGCTTCGGCCTCATTGAATGATGCTTAAGAGGATAGGTACTTTGGGCTATCTAAGAGTTTCAGACTCTTTGGTAATTGAGATAGCCCTGAAATTTTACTGCTTTCATTTTATTTCTATCATTTAGTTAGTTTTATTTCTGTTATTTGTTTTCTGCTTTAGTTGTTTTGTGATGCTCTAGCATGGGAGTAGCATCAGCTGGTGTGCAAGAGAGGGATGTGATGCTGAATATCAAAGACCAAAATAAATTCATCCTGCAGTAGCTAGGCACCAACAAGTCCAAAGAGAAAGGATATGTAATCACCTCTGATGGCCCG
The DNA here is from genome assembly GCA_026898455.1 of Plectranthus barbatus. NCBI lineage: Eukaryota > Viridiplantae > Streptophyta > Magnoliopsida > Lamiales > Lamiaceae > Plectranthus > Plectranthus barbatus. The sequence goes on from JAPKLW010003700.1 coordinate 17,994, forward strand.
TGACCCTTTGGTTAATTCGAAACTCATTCCACTAAAAATAATAAGCAATTTAGTTTATATTTTACTTTTATATGTTAGTTCTTCTTGGTTATTTTAGTTGTTTGTTTGTTGGGTGTGAATATTTGATGTTTTTATTTTAGTGTCTTAGGTTGTGGCTGCCTGATTGATTTATGATATTTTAGCCAATGCTCATTTCTATGCCCGATAATGTGTCTTTTTATTTCTTTCTCATCTTTTGGCTTCATGAATAGTTTTTTGTTTAGCATGTTTTGTTTTCTTCAGATCTCTAGTTTAACTTGGTAAATCATGACTGATTTGAGTTCCAAGTCTGTGTGAAAAAAAAAAATGAATTCTTTTTTAAAACTACATCATGCTAGTTCAATGATTTGACAGGATTTGAGCTATTTTGACTTGTGAGATGTGTGAAATAGTTACCTCTTACTTGGCCGATAGCAGATTTGAGGCAAAATTAAGATTTGTGCCACTTGCAGAAATGATTTAGGCCATCTTTCACTTGTTTGAGCCTTCTACAGTTTCATTTCATTCAAAAGTTTCATTAGCACCTTTCTTTGTGCCTTATACTGTTTCTTTCATTTTCTCCTACACTTAGCCAACTATCCATACACTCACCCTTATCCAGGAGTGTCTTTAACTCTTGTGAACTATTGAGGACAATGTTTGTTCCAAGTTTGGCGGGGTACACACACACGCCTTTACAATGGTGTAGTCGTGGTGTTTTGTGTTTTGTTAGAATAACCAATGCTGAAGCATTGTAGTGGCATGAGTTGTATGGCTGAAAATATTGAAAAGCCAAAGTTATGTATTATGTTATAAAAGAAAAAAAAGAAAAAAAAACAAAAGAAAAAAGAAAAAAAGAAAAAAAAAAGAAAAGAAAAGAAGAAGAAGAAGAAAAAAAAAGAAAGCTATAAAAAGAGTATAGTTTGTTTTATTTTTATTTTTTTTAGTGTATGTATCTTTCTTCTTTGTTAATGTTGCAATTTAGAATAAGTCCTAAAGTAAGATAGTTGAATTATGCTCCTGGATGATTGTCACTTTAACCATATTTACCCATCCCTAACCTTAGCCTTACATTACAAGCCATGAAGTCCTTTCGATCTGTGAGTGGCATAGATTCCATTAGTGGAGAAAACGTTAGAGGTCAAGTGGGAGTGAAAATAAGTAACATTGATGATCACTGAGCTTGATGAAATAGCTTGAGTCAGGTTGAAAATTTGTGCTTGCTGATGTTGAGGCATCTTTGTTTTTGGAACTTGGGATTTCAAATTTGATTGAAGTGCTTTGTTAAACCGATGAGATATGTTTTTAACAATTTCATGCTGATCATGGACTATTTTGTTAAGCCTTTCTTTTTACAATTTTGTTGAGGGCATGATGTAATGTTGCTTAGGCTAAATTTGACTAGCTCATGAGGGCTTAATCGTGTGTTATTGTTTGTTTGTTTGTTTCTGTCTTTTGTTTGTGTCTTTGTTGCTTGGGGACAAGCAACATCTTAAGTTTGGGGGGGTGATAACTCCCTAAAGGAGTTATTATTTTAGTGTTTTATAGGTGTCTTTTATGTTCTTTCGAGTGTTTCTAACTCGTTTTAAGTTGTTATTGTGTTGTATTTACCTTTGTTTGCATTCTATGTCTTGTATAGTTGTGTTTTGTTGTTTTTAATTGTTTTGCAAGGAAAAAGAGTGAGATTAACTAGGTTTCAAGCCAAACGAGTGAAAGAGTAATCTACTGGTTGTTATGCTAGAGCATTTGAGTGGCATTGATGGAGCTGTGAGACTGCACTAGGGGGTACCACTTTGCTGTCACAAAAGAAAAAGTGATTTTCAGAGTTTTTTCTTGCTTTACAGGTGTCACACGAATTTTGGAGACAGCACACCAGGGCAAAACAGTCAGCACACCTTTTCTTGGATAAAGTAGGGCACAACAAAAAGGGATCTCAACCATTTTTTTCTAGAACAAGCCACATTTTAGAGAGAGGAAAAACTTGGGGGGTTGTGTAGAGATGGAGGAAGGAGAAGAGCAGCAGCAGCTGGGCATAGTGTTGCTGGTTTCCTTGCTTCTTTAGTTTTGTTTTTAGCCAATACAATGAATGATAGATGGAACATGTTTAAGTTTTATTTTATTTTTAATTTAAATATGAGCTAAGTTATTTTGCACTTGGGTTGTGGATTCTTGATTTGATCTTAAATATATGTTAATGGCTGTTTTTGCTTGAATCTGAGTTTGTTTATGATTTTGAAATGATTGTTCTCTTGAGCACGAAAGTGGATAGAGAAATATCACTTATTGAGATTGGAAGGAGATGGAGGTTGAGGAAGTTATAAACAATTGTTTTCCTTACATAGGCATATGAGGGGATATAACTTATAAATAACCCAGATCTAAATTCTATTCATCTGATTGTCATGGGAAGCATAGGAATATGATGCATGATAGGAAGGTGTAGATCTAGTAGAGTGGAAACTTGCTAGGCACTTTGTGTGTGGTTTTAAGACTCAGAGTTCATGCGAGACCTATGCTCTAGCATATAGGACAGTGAAAGATTGAAAATCTATAACTCAAGTGTGTTTCTCTTCCTTTGTTTGCACGTGTTAGTAGTCATTTGTGATTAGTTTATGATCAGAAGGGTTGTTAATCTTGTTTATTTCAGTTTGCTTTCCATTTCAGTTTATTGCACTTTTAATTTGAGTATGCATCACCAAACCTATTTTGCAAGCAATATTGTGTGCACGGCTTGATCATACACTCTCTAGGGTTCGATATCTAGTCTCCTAGATTACATTACTTGTCGATTGCGTATACTTGCGCATAGTTCTGTAGTTACACTGCAGCATAAACAACAGTAGGCATTCACAAACTATGTGTGTTCTAGACACCAAAATTGCAGTCATTACGCGGATCTAGGTGTTGTAAGAAGTGTAGATGCATATAGGTTTTGATCCAATCCCTGTGCGGAGATTTCTTGTAGGTCGATAACCTACGAACTATTCGGAGTGGAGTTAGATACTATAACGTAACTGTTTGTGTGTTTAATTTCATCTACTCTTATCTCACCGGTACTAAGGGAGATAAGAAGTTTGGGAGTAGGTTGATCATCTTTGTATGGATTAAATATTTGTTTACAACATCCAAATCAATTTCATGGTTTCAAAGTAAATATCTTACCAATGTCCTTGTTTTGTCATTGTTGAATTTTATCTCTTGTGTTCGAGTATTATAATTGCTAAAGAGTGCGGAAGTAAGTTGTGGAATGTTTAGAGAGTGCATGACAGTTAAAGCTTTCTTAGTTAGATAGTTAGGATTTATTGATTTCTAGTATAGTTCACAACTCAACGACTAGTCATCCTTAGATACGCAACAATATATGAGTTTCTCGCATTCTAGCAGGCGAATCGGGAATAACCTAGATTGATTTTTATTACTTTGATTGCACTTGAGTTTAGTTGACTTAGGTTGATTGAATTTTGTGTGCATCAAGTCTTTTGTGTCGTTGCCGAGGATCTTCATTGAGTAGGTTGCTAGATATTTGATAAAGTGTATTGTCCGTAGTCTAAGTGTTTGTTTAATAGCTTGTTTGAAATTTGTTTGTTGTTGATTGGAGTCTTTGGATTTTGTAGGTGTTGCATGTTAACAAGATCCAAAGCTCGGTTGCTTGAGGAGCAGAAATTCCGACAAAGGTTAGAAGAAGTAGAGATTGAGTTTGAAATGGAGAACCAGAATGAAGATATGGGGAGGATAGACGAGCTTGAGAGGCAATTGAAAGTGATGAGAGCATTGATTAATGAACGGAATGAACCAAGAAGGCCACTTCAAAATCTCTTTAGGTCTCAAGGGGAGAAAGCTACCGGAGGTTTCCGATTGGGAGTGAATGCAACTCAATTCTAGATTAAACCTCAACTTGTCCAAATGATTCAAAATAACTAGTTTTGTGGCCATGCGACCGAGGACCCGAATGCTCATATTGCTAGGTTCCTTGAGATAACAGACACGATCAAGATTAACCAAGTGCCTCAAGATCACATTCGCTTGCGATTATTTTCATTCTCTTTGAGAGATGGTGCGAGGCATTGGTTCGAGGGCCTTGACAAGTCTATTATTGCCTCATGGGAAGAACTTCGAGAGAAGTTTTTGTTCAAGTTTTTTCCTCCCAGCCTAACCTTGAAAAGAAGAGCCGACATTACATCATTTGGATAGCGGTATGATGAATCGCTATATGAGGCATGGGACCGCTTTAGAGGTCTTCTCTGAAGATGCCCGAGGCACGGGTTATCACGAAGTCAACAGATTTGCCAATTCTAGGGAGGTCTCAACTACGAGACTAAGGTGATGATGGATGCTTCTTCGGGGTGTTCCTTTCTAGATCAAGAGGAAGATGAAGCGTGGCGGAGCATAGAGAAGATGACGGAGAATAGTTACCAATTGCCAAGGGAGAGAAAAGATTATCGGTCGGTTAAGTCAGTGAATGAGATGCAAGAAAGCAAAGAGTTGAAGGAGCAAATCGCCATGATGCGAATGAAGCTCAATGCATTAACTACCTCGGGGGGTAGAAGGGATGATATGATGTTGATGAAGCAAGAAGAGGTTTACCCGGAGCAAGTGAATTTTCTCAATCAACGAATAGGGTACAACAACAATCGACCTCCATACAATCCACAAAGTAATATGTACTATCATCCCTCCAATCGTCTCCATCCGAATTTCTCTTATGCTAACCCCAACAACGCCCTTAATCCTCCTATGCAATTGGAAAATGTAAGAAGTAGTGGTCAAGGTGGGTATGTTGGGGGAGGTAGTCGGTTTGGGAACCAAGAGGTGAGGAAGAATCCAAGTGAGGAGTTGGAAAAGAAATTTGAAAAATATGATGGGATGTTTGCTGAAATCCAATTGCAAATTTCATCAATTGCCAAGCAACTAAGTGGTAAGTACCAAGCTGGAAAATTTCCAAGTGACAAGGAAGTGATACAAAAGAAAAGTTGCAATGTGGTGGATGGAGAGCAAAGTCAAGATGAGACGATGTTGGTAATGACTCCGAAGCTTGAGAATGTAGAGTTGGAAGTTGAAGAGAAGGTTGTGAATGAAAAAGTGGTTGAGGAACCGGAAGTTGAAAAAGTGAAGGAAGAGAAAGAAGCCCAAAATGAAGAAGTTCATTTATTTGATTATTTGAGAAAGGGCAATATTTAGATGCCTCAACCGGAAGAGATTCAAAGAGTCCCACTACTTGATGAGTTGATAGAAAAGGAGTTGAACTTGGATGGGATTCCTTCGAATTTGGAATAGTCGAAGAAGAGTTGAGAGGTGAAAGTGAGGATCAAGGAGAGACGAAAGTTGCCAACACGAAAGAGGACCCGGGAAGTTTTATCATAAGTTGCAAGATTGGGGATACATACGTTGAGAAAGCCTTGTGTGATTCGGGGGCTAGTGTAAATATAATGTCTTGGAGCTTATACAAAGAATTGGATGTTGGAAATTTGAAACCCACAAGCCAAGTCCTTCAAATGGCTAATCATGTTTTGTTTTGCCCAAGGGGGTTATTGAGGATTGATCACTGTAAAATCTACAGATTAATTATAGCAACAGTGGCAAATAAATTTATAAGGAACCCTAAGGTTATCGAATCCAGGGGAATTGTATAACGAAACTTTCCTATGTACTAATTATGATCCTAAGATTCATTGTTTGAGGAAATAGAAAATCAGGGTTTTATTTGGAAAATAAAGATGACAATACTAGAAATTAAAGAGGTTTTGAAATCAAATTAAAGGAACACAGATTCTAGGGAAGAATTCTTATTATGGATAACATGTAGAACCAATTAAATTAACAGGTGGAATACTGCAATAATGCTATATTTCCTTGGTTGGGCAAATATAACCTAGATTACTAATTAGTCACTATCTCCGCTCGGTCTCAAGAACACCAAATTAGTCAATCTGATAAGCAAATCAGTTCAATCCTTACAGTCTAATATATCTCATTGGACAGTATAGAGTGTATCATGCATTCCCTATCTCACTATCAATATTCACCTCTCGGTCCTTCTATCAATAGCTAGACATCTAAATTAATCATCACCTCTCGGTCCTTGAATTAAATTAGAATTATAAATAAACACAGGAATCATGAACCTAATTACTTAATCCTAAACACGCATCCATAATAATATCAACCCCTAGAACCCGCTAGGGTTTCTAGCCACTCATCGCAAATAGAAATCCAAAAGAAAACATATTAAATTGCATAAAAGTAAAGAACTTACAAGAAAAATAAAAGGGTTTCGTGTTTCCCAACTCTCAAAACTCTAAAAACTGAAAAATATGATGATGCATACTGAAAAATTTGAATTTACTAGGTATTTATAGGGGTGGATGTGTATCCTATCAAATCTAGGGCTAAAGATATGAATAAATTCGATTTTCATCAAATTCCTGCGCCAGCAGACTCGCGTCAATCGATGTGGATTGGCGTCGATCGAAATGGCTCTCCCTTTGGCGTCGATCGATGTGGATTCACGTCGATCGATGTGGTCCTGTCTCGCCCCTTCTGCGCGATCTCACGGTTTTGACCATAACTTTCTCTCTCGAACTCCGAATGACCCGATTCCAGTTGCGTTGGAGCGCTAACTCAAAGCTTCATCCATTGCCATGCGCCAATAGCCTTAATCCCTTGTGTGGAGGAACTCTTCACTGCTACTCTTACACGTCACTACTTTCGGAATGGTTTTCTCGTGAACTTAGGCCTAAAACCTGCAAAAACACCAAGACGCTCATAATACCACCAAATATAGACTCATGCATAGAATATATATATAAAATCAATATAACTACATAAAATAGTAGAAAATAATATAGATAAGCGAGTAAAATAATGAGCTTATCAAACCCCCCAAACTTGAATGTTTGATTGTCCTCAATCAATAGGCAAGAAAGAAATCAAAAGATCATGCGATTAAAGTGCAATGCCTCACAAGATTCATCACAGACAAGGGTAAAAAATCCATTACACACAAGCAATTTGAAAGAGACGGAAAATTCATCAACAGTGGAAGAACTCACGGGAAGTGTATCGCTCAACTCTCAAGTGTTTAAGGTATAGATGAAAGCACTCAACAACATGTATGAAGAAATTTCTACCATAGGCTTGCAAATTTTCTAATATCTCCACTGCTAGAATGTGCACACAAGTCTAGAATCAAAAAGGACTTTCAATAGGTTGTAATGTAGGCTTTTTCTGATAAGGTAGGGAAATTTGGTCAAGTGACTAGAATCCATTAAGTGGCCAACTCAACAAACTACAACCACTCTCAATCATCATCCACCTCATCTCCTCAAATATATCAACAAATACACAACTTTTTTTTCTAGCTCATTTTGAATCTCTTATGCACTTTACATAATTTTTGTATTCTTATCTTTTCAGAGAGCTTATGAGAATTCTAATTATTTCTTTGAGCTTCTTTTTCATACATCTTTCCACCACTAATTTATATTTTCTTATCTCCATCTCACAATCATTCCACCCCATATACCACAACTCAAGACATGAGCGAAACCAATACTTCTTCTTAATCTCATAGACAAGGAAAGAAAAATTTTGTATAGGCTCAAAAGTGGCTAACTAGGGAAAATTTAATGTGAAAGGGACAGTGTTTAGGATATTGGGTTATCAAAGATGGCCTAAGATCATCTCCTAAACTTGTGCACACTATGCAGTCTCAACACAGAAAATAGGCAAATTCTAGAGAAATCAAAACACACATGTGAATCTCACATCAAACAAATTACGGCTCAAAATCTCACACAAGGGTTTAAAATTTTCTTCCACAGTCAATTTCAAATCAGCTCAATCAGCATGCGATAAGTGTCAAATCAATCCTATCATGCGATATTCTATATTCATAGGCATCTAACCACAATCACAATCAATTCAAACTCAACCCTCAACCGATTCTAATCTCACAATCTCATTCGGGTTGTTTCAAAACTCAAACTTTTCCCAACAAAATAGAGTAAAATTAAAATTTAAGGCAAAAATTAAAGACGGACAGCAGAATAAATAAAAGATAGAACATTCCATCTCTTGTCCACATCCCCCCAAACTTATTTCCAACTCGAAGAGTGGAATAAGTTTGAAAATCAGACAAAAGAGGGAACGATACCTGGTAGTTGATCTCAGACATCAGCTTTTTATCCCCCGGAGTCTTTGAACATCGTGCGACGTGAAATAGAGACTGTTGGCACTTTGCGTTGATCCCTACGTGGATCAAAGTGTAAACCGTCGGCTGCTCTGCGTCGATCGACGCCAGGCTGCGTCAATCGACGTCGAGCTATACTCCAATTTTTTTTAATTAAACTGCAAAATAACGGTTAACGCAAAAATAATAGAAATTCAAAATTTAAAAAAAATGAAAATTAAAAAGGGAATACGGAAAATGTTGGGTTACCTCCCAACAAGTGCTTGATTTAACGTCGCAGCTCGATGATACCTTAAATCACCGCCAGGGAGGTCGGGTCCAGACTCGCCGGCCTTTGGCATCCACCATGTAAACCTTCCGGTCTTTGACAATGGTGGTGATTGCAGAAAAATGTGGCGTAGTTGACACTTTCACCCTTTCGTTTCCTCTCTCCCACTCAATGGCAGCTGCTTCTTCCTCTTCAGATTTATCTCCTTCTTCAGTAGCGGAGACCCTATTGCACTCCGCTTTCTTCTTGCTCTTATCGATCACAAATGTAATCTTTTCTTCATTTGCTCGGAGTGTGATCTCGCTGCCTCAACAGTCAATGAGAGCGGCGCTAGTGTCGAGAAATCACGCCCCAAGATCATGGGCATGTTCTCATCCTCCTTCATCTCGTGCACCACAAAATATGCAGGAAAAATGAGATGGCCCACGCGAATGAGCACATCCTCTAGTATACCTTTCAGGCGAGACACAGACCGATCCGCCATCTGCATGGTGATCGTCGTGGGCCTCATCTCTCCGATGTTGAGATGCTTGTAGATGGAGTACGACATCAGGTTGATACTGGCCCCAGTATCACATAGTACTCTCTCAAACGTGTGTCCCCCAATCTCAACCGGAATAGAGAAGCATCCAGGATTGCTTCTCTTGATGGGCACCTGCTTTTGAAGTAGCAGGTTGCACTGTTCATGGATCTTCACCGTCTCGTTCTCCACGAATTGTTTCTTTCCACTCATTCATTTTCGGAGGTACTTCATGTACCCAGGGATCTCTTTCAGTGCTTCGATCAGCGGGATGTTGATGTTGACCTTCTTCAGATTTTCCACAAATCTGGAGAACTTCTCGTCCTCTTTCTGCTTCGCGAACCATTGTGGGAATGGCATAAGAGGGGGTTGATCTTCAGACTGCTTCAGCTTTGTTCCTGGAATGGGCTTCAGCGTCGATCGACGTAGGGTGGCGTCGATTGACGAGGCTCTGTCTTCTGCGTCGATCGACGCGGCAGGTCCGTCGATCAACGTGGATTCATCTCCTGCATAATTTTTCTCCTTTTCGCCTCCAGACTCATTCACAACCATCTCGGGATTCTTGTAGCTCATCCTGGACCTCAGAGTGACGTCCTCGCAGTCTTTTTGAACCCTTGGGTTCACCTCCGTTGTGCTCGGAAGCTGTCCAGGCTTGTGTTGGTTGCTGAGTGTGGTGGCAATCTGGCTCAATTGCGTGTCCATCATCTGAAGGTGTTTAGGCATCAGCTGCATGTGGTTGGCCATCCCCTTCACTTCGGTTTCTACTTTCCCAAACTGATTGTCGGAGCTCTTTATAAATTTCTCGAGCATCTCCTCCAGCACAGACTTCTTTCTTTCCACAATCTCTCCTCCTGTACCAACATCAAAACCAGGCGGATGGTGTTCTGCAGCAGAAGGGTTAGAATAAGAAAAACCAAAGTGAGATCACCCATGGTTGTAATGATACCCTTGATTGCCTCAGTAGTTATTGTGATAACCACCGCCAATGTAGTTCACCTCCGTCCCGGCAGTTCCAGACGAACTGCTTGCACCTCGGTTGATGTAGTCGGCCTCCACCGGAACAATAGCCATGCTTGGCTCTGCAACAGCTGCAACTTGTGTTGTGCCCAATTTTTCAATCTCCTCCCGGAGCTTTTTCACCTCAGCAACCACATCAGTTTCTGGCTTGGTTTCCACAGCTTTGACCGGAATCTGTCTCTCAGTTGGCCATTGGTGGCTATTTAGCGCCATGTCTGCCAGCAACCTCATGCTCTCTGCACCACTCTTCTTCATCAGTATCCCACCAGCAGATGCATCAACCAACTCCTTCATGTGAGGATTCAAACCCTCATAAAAATGGCACACTTGCATCTCCAAATCGATGCCATGTGCAGGAGGACAGAGTCGTAGAAGCTCTTTGTATCTCTTTCAGGCCTCGTAGAGTGACTCATCATACATCTGCTTGAAAGTAGTAATGGCAACTTTCCTCTTCAGCAGCAGGCTTGGTGGGAAGTAGTTGGTAAGGAACTCTGCTCGAAGCTCCTCCCATGTCCCAATTTGACTCTTATCCAGTCCAACAAACCAAGACCGTGCCTCGTCTCTGAGTGAGAACGAGAACAGTCTCATTCTGATTACATCTTGGGTTACTCCATTCTGCTTCACAGTGTTACACACCTCAATGAATTCGTTGAGGTGGGTATATGGATCTTCCACAGCTCTCCCCGCAAACTAATTTTGCTGCACCATCTGAATAAGGCCTGTGTGTAGCTCAAAGTTGTTGGCATCGATGCCAACTCTGAATCTGGCCTCCGCTTGCTGTGGAAGAAATCGATCCAAGATGGACCTTTGCGGAACCACAATCTGCCTATTGTTCAACTCTGCCAGTCTTGCAGCTTGCTCTGCCTGCGTAGCCTGGGCTGCTTGTAGTTGTGCTCTCAGCTGCTGTACTTCATTAACAAATTGCCTCTGATCCTCGGGAGTCATATTTTGCAGAGGTGCTTCAGGATTCTCAGCCATCTCTCGTTGTTTTTCTTTTTCTTTCTTTTTGATTTTCCTGCAGGTTGCTTCAATTTCAAACACAAAGGCCTCGAGTGTTTTTCCTTTGGCATGCTTGTTCATGCACCTGCGCAGAAAATAGGTAGATATCAGTTCAACATTGATCAACATGGATTCCACATTGATCGATGCAAGAAAGTAGTCGGCGTCAATCGATGCAGGGTGTACGTCGATTGACGCAGCAGAATGGTCGACGTCGATTGATGCTAACGGGCATCGATCGATGTGAGACACAGACACGAAAACTCACACACGCACATGTACAGAAAAATAAAACTCAATCCAGCAAATTCTAGGACGAACTGGTAATAAGATAAAATCTAACAATTCCCCGGCAACGGTGCCAATTTGATCACTGTGATATCTACAGATTAATTATAGCAACAGTGGCAAATAAATTTATAAGGAACCCTAAGGTTATCGAATCCAGGGGAATTGTATAACAAAACTATCCTATGTACTAATAATGATCCTAAGATTCATTGTTTGAGGAAACAGAAAATCAGGGTTTTATTTGGAAAATAAAGATGACCATACTAAAAATTAAAGAGGTTTTGAAATCAAATTAAAGGAACACAGATTCTAGGGAAGAATTCTTATTATGGATAACATGTAGAACCAATTAAATTAACAGGTGGAATACTGCAATAATGCTATATTTCCTTAGTTGGGCAAATATAACCTAGATTACTAATTAGTGACTATCTCCGCTCGGTCTCAAGAACACCAAATTAGTCAATCTGATAAGCAAATCAGTTCAATCCTTACAGTCTAATTCATCTCATTGGACAGTATAGAGTGTATCATGCATTCCCTATCTCACTATCAATATTCACCTCTCGGTCCTTCTATCAATAGCTAGACATCTAAATTAATCGTCACCTCTCGGTTCTTGAATTAAATTAGAATTATAAATAAACACAGGAATCATGAACCTAATTAATTAATCCTAAACATTCATCCATAATAATATCAACCCCTAGAACCCGCTAGGGTTTCTAGCCACTCATCGCAGATAGAAATCCAAAAGAAAATATATTAAATTGCATAAAAGTAAAGAACTTACAAGAAAAATAAAAGGGTTTCGTGTTTCCCAACTCTCAAAACTCTAAAAACTGAAAAAATATGATGATGCATACTGAAAAAGTCGAATTTACTAGGTATTTATAGGGGTGGATGTGTATCCTATCAAATCTAGGGCTAAAGATATGAATAAATCCGATTTTCATCAAATTCCCGCTCTAGCAGACTCGCGTTGATCGATGTGGATTGGCATCGATCGACTTGGCTCTTCCTTCGACGTCGATCGATGTGGATTCACATCGATCGATGTGGTCCTGTCTCGCCCCTTCTGCGCGATCTCATGGTTTTGACCATAACTTTCTCTCCCGAACTCCGATTGACCCGATTCCAGTTGTGTTGGAGCGCTAAATCAAAGTTTCATCCATTGCCATGCGCCAATAGCCCGAATCCCTTGTGTGGAGGAACTCTTCACTGCTACTCTTACATGTCACTGCTTTCGGAATGGTTTTCTCGTGAACTTAGGCCTAAAACCTGCAAAAACACCAAGACACGCATAATACCACCTAATATAGACTCATGCATAGAATATATATATATAAACTCAATAAAAATACATAAAATAGTAGAAAATAATATAGATAAGCGAGTAAAATAATGAGCTTATCAAGGATGTGCATGTGGAGGTTTTGAGTTTTACATTCCCGGGGGATTTTTTAATTGTTGATATGAAGAACAAGGGGGTGTTCACCTAATTTTTGGAAGGCCATTCTTACATATGGTCGATGCTTTGTTCGACATGAAAAGTGGTGAACTTACTTCCGATGTTGTGGAAAAGAGGTAGTTTTCTCTTTACCTTCAAAAGGAATGGATGAAATGAAAGATGAAAGGCAATTGGAAATTGTTAAAGGAGTTCAAAAGAAGAGGTTTAAGGATGATGATGATCCAAGAGTGGTTACAATGGATGAAGGCAAGGAGATAGATGTGGATCCAGGGGATTATTTGGATGAAGAGGAAGGAAGAATGAAGAAGGCTAGAGGTGAGAGTGATCTTCCCCAGAGTGCACGAAGGAAGTTGACATTTCCGGATGAGCATTGGCGTTCGGAGCAAGGTATGAGCTCCGGTTCTTCTCCATTTGGTCATGATTGATAAGCTCGAGGTAAGAAGTCAAGCTATTGACTATAAAGAAGCGCTAGTTGGGAGGCAACCCAATGTTTACTTGTTTTGGTAATTTGGTTTTTTTTAAATAAATGTTTAGGTTGTTTAGTTTTATTGGTTTTGTTTGCATTGATAATAATGGATATAGGATGACTGATTTGTGGATGTTTTGCAAGGCTTACATGTTTTTGTAGATGAGAATTCGGATTTGGGGGGGGTGCAAACCCGAAATGGAGTTGAAAAATTGAAGAAAAAATGATGGGAAGTTTCAAAACAGAGGGAAATTTCATCTTAGACTGTTTCGGATCGCCCTGGCTCAGGCAGGATAAGTTGATTCCAACCTTTGCTGCTGTCGGATCGGCCGAGCTCAGCAAGCATTTTAAATTTTTTGCGGTCAGAGCATCAGATCGACTGATCCACTACAGGATTGGTCGATCCGGATTGGCCAGACCCAATTCAGGCGGACATACCCTCGGCTCGATCGAGCCTCCTTAGGGTCGGTCGATCCACGCGCAGATTTAAAAGCAAAATTAGGTCTCATTTCGCCCCATCTTCATTTTTGTCGAAATTTCTCTTCTCAAATCCTTTCTTGCGCTTTCTTACTTTGATTTGAAAAGTTCTCACTCTTTGATTTTAACCATGGCCAACAAGAGAGCAAAAGGGAGTTCTTCTTCCTCAATTAGTCGCCCAAGGGGATTTGATGACGAAGAGTTTGAGAGATACAAAAGTTTGGCGGAAAGGTGAGTCGTGGGTACTACATATTTTTGCCAGGAGACTTTAGAAGCACTGGGTGGAAGAATGACGTGTGGAGTCTCTTCACTGGCATCGGATGGAGGAAACTGCTCACTGGGAATTGGCTGGCTTACATGAGAGTGACGAAGGAATTCTTGGCTTCGGTTAGTATTACAAAGGGCGTGGATGGTATTCCTACGACTGTGGAGTTCAAACTCAAAGGTCAGGCGCTCTTCTTGAGTAGGCAAGAAATTGATGAAATTTTTGGGTGTCATGAGGAATCTGTGTTTATTTTTTAGGAACTTGATCCAGCTGAATTTTGGGAGTCTATTTCAGGAATTAAAACTGTGAATGCTTTTGATATTAAGTCTTGTAAGTCATCTTCGATTAGAAACCCTATTATCCGGTATCTTCATCAAGTAATAGGGGGATGGTCTTGTGGTCATGAAGGATCTGGCGTTGTAGATTTTTCAGAACTCCATTTTATGTTTTCTTTGCTGCATGGAAAGAAGTTTTCCATTGGAGGTTTGTTGATGGATAGTTGGAGCAAAGCCCTTAATTTGGAAACTTCACTTATTTGTGGTGGTGGCATGTTAACTCCTATTTTCGAAATCTTTACTGTTAATTTGTCAGGTGTTTATGCTCCTGGATTACTTCTTAATGCTACTGCGTTGGTTGCTATTAAGTTTTTGGTTCCTTCTCGGTATGGAGAGTGTTATTATTATAAATTTGGGGAGAAGGTGATCGAATTGCCCAATTGTGTGCTGACTGAGGTTGATAATTTAAAGGATAGATCTAACTGGTTGATGAATTCTGAGAAGAATTTGGATGTTGTGAGATTGATTGTCGATTAGTGAGTGTTGGGATAGTCAGAGAGTAGCTGTTCAGGGAGCAAAGCATGGGAATGAATGTTGTACCACGCCGCCGTGACCAATGACCGCAGGATCGAGAGGAGTGACGAGCACTGTCTACCTTTTTACAAACTTAGTCTCACTTGACTAAGTTTGGGGGGATGTGTCGGTAGCCGGTGCTTCGGTTTATTCTTCTCCCTCTCTCCTATCTTTATCTTTCTTATTAGTTTAGTTGATGGATATTTTATCTTGGATTGAATTTGATTCGATTGGGTTGTACTTATATTGATATTGTTGGTCCCGGATTATCAGGGTATAACTTAGCAGCGGAAAATGTGGTTAATCGTTTCTTGCACTCTGCTGGTTACTCAGCTGACTGGGACCTTGTCAGCTGGTAAGTCAACTTGCACTCTGCGTACTCAGCTGACTGGCTACTGGCTCGTCAGCTGGTAGCTCAAGACTTAGAATATTTTTAGGCCTTGTTTGCACAGTTATATCAGTTTTCAGATATACACCAGCACTTGGGTGCTGGGTTTTAAATCAGTATGAAATGCAGAAAGCTGATAAAAGACAAAGGATTTATAGTGGTTCGATCAACTGATCTACGTCCACTCTCCAGTCGTAGCACTGGAAATTCACTAAGAGTAATCGGGTACAAGCGTCCTACGATCTATCTCTAGCTGGTGAATGCCTCGTCCACCAGTTCACAAGATCAACCGCTCCCGGCCTTGTCCTTCTTCAACTCTGATCAGCTGGTGGAGTGCGAGCACGTCACTTCAACCTCCACAGCTTCACTGGGTGTTTAGTTCTCCCAAGAACGTATCTTCTCAATACGGCAAAAGCCCGTAATAACTCAAGTGCTGGCTGGCACAAGAGCTGCTGTGAACTTCCTCAGAAGAGAAAGAACACCAAAGAGATCAATAACTTACAAGCTGGAAGCTTGAAGTCTCGTGTTTGAATAAATCAACACACGGATAGCCTTTAGAAAGGCCTCGAAAGTGTTTTGCTTCTACTTGCTTGAGCGTAATAAATTTGCAGTCTTTCGGTAGGTGAAGAGTATTGAATGTTGATGGATCCCAGGTATTTATAGACGCGGGGATCCCATTCAAATCTACTAGCCATTTCGACACATCCGGAAAAGGTCTCTGTCCTCGCATGTCCTTCAGACGGCGGCAGGTAGGAATTTCCGGAAAGCGCCATGCTTTTGTCCACTTTATCTGACATTGATCTCTTTATGTCAGAACGGCACTATTCGTCAGTACGAGGAATCGGAACTGGTGTCTTGAACTGATAGACTTTAAGGTATCCTCCTTAAAGTCATACTCTGTCAGTTAATTCCTCAACGAATCTTCTTTTTGTCTCTAAGACTCTGGGAGAGAGAATCTGGAATTCTGCTGGTAACATCCGACTGGTAGATCATTCTGGTGATCTTGTGCTGGCAGTCTCTGCTGGTGACTTGCGCTGGCACAATCTAAGTCTACCAATATGTCTGATGTTAACCCTTTCTTGGAGTCTCCCATGGCTGGTGGCTTCACCGCTGGTGAATAGTGTCAGTGAGAACACCTATTCTGCTGGTAAGGTTTGTCAGCCGCCTGCTGATGAAAACCTTCCCAACTGGTGAACAGTAACCAGTCATTAGCTCTTCTCATGCTGGTGAACAGTGTCAGCACGAGTCTTTGTCAGCCGCCTTCGGATGAGACTTTCCCAACTGGTGAACAGTAGCCAGTGGTAAGTTCATCTCATGCTGGTGAACAGTAGCCAGCATGAGTCTTGATCAGCTGCGACTTACAACTCAAAAAGACCTAAACAGGACTTTACATTTGAGACTAGAGCTATTCTAGAGACAAACTGATGCTGGTAGGACTTAGGATTTGATCCACCAAAACACCAAAACTAGAATCTAAACAAGTAGCTACTGGGGAAAGGAAACTTAGCCAAATTTCCCAACAGATATTTTACCTTAGCTATTGATGTTGGATTTGGATTGTTTACTTTTGATGATATGGATGGATGTTTTCATGATTTTATCTTGTTGATGAATGGATGTTGCATGAGCTTATTCTTTCTATATTTTGGTATTGTTGGGTATTGATGATCTATGGTTGAATGTTTGGTGGTGTTAGTGGAAAAATGATAAATTTATATAGATTTTGGATTGTGGAATGATTGGTGATTGTGGATATGAATTTTTAATAGAAATGAATTATGCTCAATAACAATTGGTGGTGTTTGTGTTGATGTTGAGTAGGTACATAAGGCAATGGGAGGAGCGGTTCGATCGTGGATACCGATGGGTAACGCATTCTATCGTTCTCCTTGCCATTTAGATTTGTTTGCATGTAAATGTTTTAGGATTGTTTGTGTGATTGTGTGTGTGTGATGAACCCAAACAAGGCTTGAGATTTACTCATGATTTACTAGTAGAATTTGAAGTCTACCTTAACCAATGATAGGGCAGAATCTTTGATGTCGAAGCATGCCTAGGTTAAGCTTTTGAATTGTCGAGTTTTGTGCGTGGTTAATGTTTTAGAGTTAACAAAAAACCGTGAGAATTGAGCCATGATATTGTCATATTTTCAGTTGTGAGAGGCGAGTTTGAAAGTAAGAAATCTAGAACTTGCATTTATTCTCGATCTATTTAGCATGAGCATGTAACTAGAAAATGATATTAGGCCATCGATTCCTAGACCTACCTTTCACATCGGGAGTATGAGGTGGTGTTATTTTATCATTATTTGTCTTTCATACCTTTGTTCCCCGTGATTGAGCTTTATTGGAGAATATTCTTTCATATGATTAGGACAAAGTTTGGGAGATGAGAGTTTGAGGGTGAATACGGTGTTGTGAGAATGGGACGGGAATTGTGTTATGATTGTTGCTTGAATCCCAATGAATGAGGCTAGATTGAAATAAGTGAAAGTTGGAAATGAAAAGAGAAAAATGTGCAAAGTCATAAAAATAAGCACCTACAAAAAATTGGTGTTGTTTAAAAGAATAAAAAAAATTAAAAAAATGAAATGATGAGAAAGAAAAAGGAAAAAAAAAAGAAGAAAAGTTTGAGAAAGGAACAAGCCTCGGGATGAGTGGTTTGAAGTCGATGGTTTGGGGTTCTTGGGAAATTGAGTTTAACTACTTTGGCCTAAAACCTCCTACCTTTTAGTTAGCCACGTTATAACCAAAACAAAGACCTTATTGATTCTAGAAGCTAGCTCGTTGTAGTATAGTGGTGAGAATAGATGCAAGCCTATGGAAATGGAGCTTGAAAACTCATGCTTGAGTGAATTGTCCCTATACACGTAAGGGAGTGCATTTCATTGCTATATCTAATTTTGTTGAGTGGTTTGAGTCTTTAGCATTAACCGTGTCACAAATTTAGGTGATAATCTCGTTTGACTAGGGCATGCTAAGACGAATAAGATGAGCTATAAGGTATTGCACAAGGTAGATTGATTGTTTTACTTTGTTTTGATTGAGGACAATCAAAGGTTCAAGTTTGGGGGATTATGATATGTGCGTAAAATGACCGATATTTCGATGTTTGTGCATGCACGTTTGCATTTATTTTACTCCCATATCATATATTTTTGTGTTCTTTTCAATGTGTTTTCATGTTTTGTGTGAATTGGAGTGTGTAGGTTAAGTTTAGAGCATAATTCAGCATTTTAGATGGAGTTTTGGTGGAAAATCGATCGGTCCAAGCTACAAACGGTGTGAAGATCGACCGGGATGAGCAGAAAGGATTTTAGAGAGCCGGCTTGGCCGGTCTCCTATAGGCTCGGCCGATTCGGAGTTTCAGAAAGATGGCTCGACCGATCCACTGTAGAGCTCGACCGGTCTGGCATATCAGAGAATTGGCTCGGCGGTCCACTGCAGACTCGGCCGATCCAACATTTCATAGGAGAATATCGGTCTAGCCAATTTCAGACCGAGCGATCCGGATCGTGCTATTCGATGGTTTTTCATTTTCAACATATCTCGGGCGATCCATCCTTGGCTCGGTCGATCATGGGCTCTGCAAACTAAGTATAAAAGGCGGAAAATGGGATTTAAAGGAGAGAATCAGATTTTAGGATCTATTGAAGCAGTTATTTTGGAGGATTTCACTTCCCACTCATCCACAACCTCAACCAAGGTGGATTTCAAGCCAAATCAACTCAATTTGAAGATCAATGAAGGCTAAGGAGGAGATCAAGGGTTAAATCACCCAATTTGGGAAATTTTATACCTTGCTTTACTCTTGAAATGGAATTGTTTGCATTTGACATTCAATTTAACCTTGTCAAAGGTATGTGTAGCTAAACCATTGAGGATATTTGTTGGGAAATCTGTCTAAGGTTTCCTTTCCCAGTAGCTTACTTGT
>JAPKLW010003701.1:0-37136 GCA_026898455.1 Plectranthus barbatus
GGCGCTTTCCGGAAATTCCTACCTGCCGCCGTCAGAAGGACATGCGACGACAGAGACCTTTTCCGGATGAGTCCAAACGGCTAGAAATTTGAATGGGATCCTGCGTCTATAAATAGGTCGGAGCTACCAACATTTAAGACGCTTGCTTCCAACATTCAATACTCTTGACCTACCGAAAGACTCAGACTTTATTACGCACAAGCAAGCAAGCAAATCTTTTGAGGCCTTTCTAAAGGCTATCCGTGTGTTGATTTATTCAAACACGAGACTTCAAGCTTCCAGCTTGTAAGTTACAGATCTCGTTGGTGTTCTTTCTCTTCTGAGGAAGTTCACAGCAGCTCTTGTGCCAGCCAGCACCTGAGTTATTACGGGCTTTTTGCCGTATTGAGAAGACACATTCTTGGGAGAACTAAACACCCACGCAGTCAGCTAAGGAGGTTGAAGTGACGTGCTCGCACTCCAACTGCTGATCAGAGTTGAAGAAGGACAAGGCCGGGAGCGGTTGATCTAGTGAACTGGTGGACGAGGCATTCACCAGCTAGAGATAGATCGTAGGACGCTTGTACCCGATTACTCTTAGTGAAATTTCCAGTGCTACGACTGGAGAGTGGACGTAGATCAGTTGATCGAACCACTATAAATCCTTTGTCTTTTATCAGCTTTCTGCATTTCATACTGATTTAAAACCCAGCACCCAAGTGCTGGTGTATATCTGAAAACTGATATAACTGTGCAAACAAGACCTAAAAACATTCTAAGTCTTGAGCTACCAGCTGACGAGCCAGTTGCCAGTCTGCTGAGTACTCAGAGTGCCAGTTGACTTACCAGCTGACAAGGTCCCAGTCAGCTGAGTAACCAGCAGAGCGCAAGAAACGAACTAACACATTTTCCGCTGTCAAGTTATACCCTGATAATCCGGGACCAACAAGTGGGCTAATGCTTTCATGGTCACCGATCCTGAATGCCCCCAGCAGCTGTCTACAAGGAGGATCCAGCGCCGCTTGCTGAAGATTGCAGAGTATAGGCAGCTGACTGGAAGCTCCGGCCTCCCGCCACAGAAAAAGGTCAAGTTACCTTTCCTTCAGTTCCGAGTCACCAGTCGGGGGTACCAGCTGACGTACGCGCTCCGACGCCTCCAAGTGCTGGTTACCCTCCCGAGGATCCCTCCCTATCATGCTATCCTGTTCGACATGGCTGCCTGCGCCTTGCTGGTAGACCATATTGTGGAGGAGGATCCTTCTAGTGGTTTGTGGCTGACCCTTGCCGTCCCTCCTGTTCCTATTGTCTCGGGCGATCTCGTCCCTGATCATATGGACTGGCAAGTGGTGGATTTCACAGCCCCACTCGTTTTTGACGAAGTCCAGCCAGCTCCAGCTGGGGTGCCAGTAGCAGAGCCAGCAGCTGCTGTATCAGCTGAGGAGTCAGCAGCAGCTGATGCACCAGTCTTGGAGCCAGCAGCAGCACCAGCGGAGGAGCCAGCCCCGATGGAGATATCAGCTGCATCTGAACCAGCAGCGGCTCCTTCCGCAACTGATGCATCTTCCTCTTCCCTTGAAGTATCAGCACAGCCAATCTCCGAGATCCATCCCCCTGCGCAGCTTCTTGCAATCATTGATGCCAGGATGGACCAGCGCTTCGCCAGCTTCCAAACCGAGATGACTCAACAAATGGAGTCATTCACCGCTGGAGTGTCCTCCTTTTTGGCGCGGATCCAAGAGGGGGAAAGTGCGCGAGCACGTGCTGAGGCTGAGAGAGCCCGTCTTGCTGAAGAGGAGAGGAGGATAGCTGCTGAGGAAAGGGAGAAGAGCAGACAAGATATGGCAGTGCTCACTGAGATCCTGAGGTCGCTCACAAGCAGAACTCAATCACCAGGATCATCTTCTCAGCCATAGTCTAGCTTCTTCATTTTGATGTAAGTATTTGTATCTCTAGACTAGTCAGTTTTCTATCCTGTACTTGTAACTGCAACATATTAATGGATTGATTACTGACAAGTTGATGACAATTCCTCATTGTCCAACAAATTGTCTAAGTACTTACTTACCAGCTGAATTTACACTTCCAGTGTAATCAGCACCAGCACTCGTATCACACACTTTAAATCTTTTTGCTCTGATCTCAATTCTCATATTTTAAACGAGCAATATCCCTTTTTGTTTGAGGGGGAAGATTTTAGTTAGAGCTGATGTGAGGAAGTGGTTTCATGGGTTTAGATCTGATAGGCTTATTTTGTAAAAACCCTGAAATACTTTGTAACTTTCCTCATCAGCTGAGTGCTCGCTGGTTAGGCTTTGATCGCACCAAAAAGGGGGAAATTGTTGGGAAATTTGGCTAAGTTTCCTCTCCCCAGTAGCTACTTGTTTAGATTCTAGTTTGGTGTTTTGGTGGATCAAATCCTAAGTCCTACCAGCGTCAGTTGTCTCTAGATAGCTCTAGATCTCAAATGTAAAGTCCTGTTTAGGTCTTTTGAGTTGTAAGTCGCAGCTGATCAAGACTCATGCTGGCTACTGTTCACCAGCATGAGATGTACTTACCAGTTGAGAAAAGTCTCACCAGCAAGCGACTGACAAGACTCGTGCTGACACTGTTCATCAGCATGAGAAGAGCTAATGACTGGCTACTGTTCACCGTTGGGAAGGTTTTCATCAGCAGGGAGCTGACAAACCTTATCAGCAGAATAGGTGTTCTCACTGACACTGTTCACCAGCGGTGAAGCCACCAGTCATGGGAGATTCCAAGAGTTAACATCAGACATATTGGTAGACTTAGATTGTGCCAGCACAAGTCACCAGCAGAGACTGCCAGCACAAGATCACCAAAATGTTCTACCAGTCGGATGTTACCAGCAGAATTTTAGATTCGCTCTCCCAGAGTCTTAGAGACAAAAAGAAGATTCGTCTGAGGAATAAACTGACAAAGCACGACTTTAAGGGTGGATACCTTAAAGTCTATCAGTTCAAGACACCAGTTCCGATTCCTCGTACTGACAAATAGTGCCGTTCTGACATAAAGTGATCAATGTCAGATAAAGTGGACAAAAGCATGGCGCTTTCCGGAAATTCCTACCTGCCGCCGTCAGAAGGACATGCGAGGACAGAGACCTTTTCCGGATGAGTCCAAATGGCTAGAAGTTTGAATGGGATCCCGCATCATTAAATACCTGGGATCCATCAACATTCAATACTTCTTCTCTCGCGCAACTACCGAAAGTCAGAAACTTTATTGCAAGCAAGCAACTCTTTCGGGGCCTTTCTAAAGGCTATCCGTGTGTTGATTTATTCAAACACGAGACTTCAAGCTTCCAGCTTGTAAGTTATTGATCTCTTTGGTGTTCTTTCTCTTCCGAGGAAGTTCACAGCAGCTCTTGTGCCAGCCAGCACCTGAGTTATTACGGGCTTTTTGCCGTATTGAGAAGACACGTTCTTGGGAGAACTAAACACCCACGCAGTCAGCTAAGGAGGTTGAAGTGACGTGCTCGCACTCCAACAGCTGATCAGAGTTGAAGAAGGACAAGGCCGGGAGCGGTTGATCTAGTGAACTGGTGGACGAGGCATTCACCAGCTAGAGATAGATCGTAGGACGCTTGTACCTGATTACTCTTAGTGAAATTTCCAGTGCTACGACTGGAGAGTGGACGTAGATCAGTTGATCGAACCACTATAAATCCTTTGTCTTTATCAGTTTTCTGCATTACATTCTTATTTTAATCCCAGCACCCAAGTGCTGGTGTATATCTGAAAACTGATATAACTGTGCAAACAAGGCCTAAAATATTCTAAGTCTTGAGCTACCAGCTGACGAGCCAGTTTCCAGTCAGCTGAGTACTCAGAGTGCCAGTTGTCTTACCAGCTGTCAAGGTCCCAGTCAGCTGAGTAACCAGCAGAGCGCAAGAAACGAACTAACACATTTTCCGCTGCCAAGTTATACCCTGATAATCCGGGACCAACACCCCTCAACCACTTGCTCACCCCTGCATGTTCGACATGCACCTGAGTTCACAGGCATTGAGAAGAAGGAGGACATTGATGAGTCCATCCCGTACTACCAATTGGTAACCATGGTCAGACAGAAGAAGTTGTCCACGCATTCAGCAGAAAGGCGACGAGTGGCCCAGATTATGAAAGACAGGATTCTGTACATGCCTCTCGCCAACAAACAAATTCCCAAATAGATTTTGAATATCCTTGATTCCGAATTGCTGGTAAAGTATCTCACTGCTGAACCTGATCAATTTCATCCGCATATGGTTGCTGAATTTTATGCTAGGGCTGTTATGAGTGATGATCAGAAATCATTCAAAACATGTGTCTATGGAAATATTGTAGAAGTAAATGCTGCCTTGTTATCGCGTACTTTTGGACTTCGAAATTTTGGAACCAAAATCTCTCAGTATAAGATAACTGATACAGCCGAAATGAAAAGAAGATGGAAACTTTGGAAGAAGCCAGGAGAGAAAGGGCAAACAAGTACGTTTAAGGCTAATACCTCAATCAACACCTTGACCGAGGATTACAAACTCCTTGCAGAGATTGTAATCAAGATGCTCCAGTGTGATGCTGGATCGTACTCGGAGCTCTCTGCTAAGAAATATGTCGTGATAATGGCATTGAATGACAATGTTAAGGGTAATTGGGCTGAATTTATCTTTGAACGCTGGGCAGAACATGCCAAGAAGAATACTCATATGGAAGTAGATGGAACATTCTCTTCGAATGTCAACTTTGGGCTAAAGATTAGCAAACTTTTGGAGATTCTGTTTACCAACACAGGAGTAGATCGAGGAGTTGCACTTCTTTCTACCGACTACATTCCTGTAACAAAACACAAGCCTAAGCCGGTCAACATCAGAAATCCTCGAAAGTTAAGAGGGAAGTCTAACGTAGACAAGAATAAACCTACATCTCCAGAGGAACAAGATGAAGCTAGTTTAGCAGAAGCCAGACTCCAACACTCCATTCCTATAACAGAAGAAGAACTAGCAGTGTTGAAGAAGAATGCCGAAACAGATCAGTGTTTCAAAAATCTCGAGGAGATTGAGAAGTTAGGAAACCTCCCAGTTGATCAGATCAACGACATCGTGACTTCGAAGGAAGCAGAACAGCCTCCAACTACTATTGGAACATTGGCAGTACCAATTCAATCACTAAAGAGAGTTGCTACAAATCCTCCTGCAACTAAGGCAAAGAAGAAGACCAGAAGAAGGTTGGAACTTCTGACTGACAAGGAAGTAATAGAGAAAGCAGAGGCAGAAGACAAGTCTGCTAGAACTGCTGGAAGAGAGATTACAGCAGAGAAGACATCTAGTGAGATCAATTTTGACAACACCTCTGATCCAGATTACATTCCTGAGTCTCTCGGCACTGCAGAAGAGCACGGTCAGGAAACAAGAAAAGCAAAGAGGAAGCGCATAGCTACTCTAAAGGAAATCGAGAAGAAAGATTATCAAAAGTTCATCAATAACTTGACATTCGAAGGCAGAGACAGGAACTTCGAACGAGTCAAATCAGTGGCTGAAGAGTTTATGGCCCAGAAGAAAGCTGGTAAAGAAGTTAGCAAAGGAGTCAGTGCTAGCAGAGGAGTCGAGGCTAGCATAGTTAATGAAACATCTGCAAAACACATGAATCATCCATTGGAAGAAAGGCATGATGCTGGAGAAAATCAAATTCCAGCAGAGAATGAAGAAATAGCAGATACATCAGCAGATGCCATCATAAGGGATGCTACAGAAGATTCGATTGCTGATCCACCTCATCTAGCAGAAAAAGCTGCGAAGAAAGGAAAAGGAAAGGCTGATTCGGCAGAAGAATCAATTCCACATCTGTCACCTGATCAGCAGATTAACATTGAAGAAGAAGAATTATCAGATACAGAATTCACAAAAAGGCTGGCATCTGGAGCATTCAATGAAACTCACTATCCACGTGCAAAGTCTCGCAGAAGGGATAATGCAGAATCTAGTAAGATTCGAAATATTGAAGATCAAGTCGATTCACTCATCAATCCTGATTCAGTGAAAGGACAACCAGATGAATATATGTTAGCAGGATATTCGAAGGAAACACTTGTTGGTAATCAATCTGCTAACACACTAGACGAGCTATTAGCTGCTGAAATGCCTCATCTAGAAGAAAATGATTCTCACCTCTCTGAACCTGAATCATCTTGCATCTCTGAATCTGATTCTGATGGAGAAGCTGAAGAAATTTACAATGCAAAGTTCTTGAGGAAAGAAACCATAGAATCCGAGGCTATTCTTCGAGTACCCCTCAATGGGCTGCCAGGACGTCGCTATGGACTCCGACGTATTAGTCAATGGTGTGCAAAGGTTCATCCCGAAGATATACCTAATTCCGATTTAGGACTTATGGCTAAAGAAATAGAGCAGTTTGTTGATTCTGAAACAGAGAGAGCCATTTTAGATCTATTCTACAGTGAGTTGGATGAGTCAATACCTGAAGGACGCCTATTGGCAGAAGAGTTCCGTCGGTGGAAGAAGTTCGATTATATTATGTATCAACTCTGCTTCGAAGAGAGGATGATATGTATTGCAGCTAAAGGATTAAACTTCTGGAGGAGTGAGTAACGTTGGTGCTTTGATTGGATTGATCAAGTTCCAGGGATGAAACAATTCTCGGATAAGCAAGTGATGTGCAGACTTCAAGCCATCCAAGAATACCGTTCCCTCTCGAAAACTGCTGGGTTACCCAAGTCCACCTTCGTACCTGATGGATACTCTGATGCTAGAGTCGAATTGTCCAAACGACAGGCAAAAGCTGCTGTTGCCTACGAAAAACGTCAATTGGAGTATGAATCACAACAAGAGGAGCGTCGGAAGGCTCGAAGAAAAGCACTAGCCACTGAACGTGCTGCTCTGAAATTCGACTATCGTGATAAGTTGTTGGTTAAGTTCCTGGACATTGATATTCAGGACATAATTGAGGAAGCTCAGAAAGCTGAAGCTCAAATTATCCAGGAGACCACACAAGTTTTGGATGCAGCTCGTCGGATATTGCATGAGGAATTATGCTATCAGGAGTATATTGCTGCAAACACCAGTCAGGCACAGCAATCTGATATTCCAACAAGTCAAGAACTTGTCACGACTACTTCCTACAATGACTCTCCCATAACCTCACTGCAGATGCCCTTTCCATTGACTGCAGAAATAGCTAAAGTTTTTTAACTCTTATTTACAAACAGCTATTGATGGAAGAGTAGAAGCAGCTACCAGCCATTTGAGAAGAGAAGTTGATGAGATACGGGGCGATATATCTCATATACAAACAGAGGTCGCTGAAAGCAAGTTAGCTATTTCTGAGAACCGGTCAGGTCTAGAGGTTGTTCCAAAGGACATAACAGACACCAGGACTCACCTCGAAGAAACGGTTGTGGCCTATGGAACTAACTTTTTTGCTGCAATCAAAGAGGGGGAAGAGAGAAGAAAGGCTGACCAAGAAAGAAGAAAGAAAAATGAGGTTGAGTTAGCCTTAAGGACAGAGGAAATAAGGAGAAAAGAAGAAGAAGCAAAGGAAGAATTGAGACAAAAAGAACTAGAAGCTAGACTTGAGCTACAAAGAAAGGAACATGAAGCTAAGTTAGAATTGCAGAAAAAGGAACATGAACTTCAATTGCAAAAGATTGCCATGGAGCAGGAAAAGCTGGCCAAAGAACTGGAGCGAGAGGCTGCTGAAAGAGAATCAGGAGCAGCCCTTCTGGAGAATTTCATGAAATTTACCATGGAGAAGTTTGCTGACATTCAGAAGAACAAATCAGCAGACAGTGAAAAGGATAAACCAGCACCTGGCTCATGAACGACAAGGTCAATTCTTTTACTTTCTGAATCCAATTTGTACTTAAACTTGCAATATCATATATGAAATTGGATCAGATTTTGACAAAATCTTTTTGTCCACTTCTGAATTTTACTGGTGTGCTCTAGTTGATTTACACTTCTTGTGTATTCAACAAATTTGCATGTGGACATGAAGACCATAGTTTGATTGATGAACATGAATGCTTGCTGATTTAATGAGTGCTAGAATTTCTAGCATATTGCTTTGTTGCAAACATTTATTCATATTTAATCGAGAAATATTCCCCAGCACTTGTTGAGGGGGAATTTTGACTTCAATCATTTATGTTGCTTGAACCTAGTTGGAAAAACTCTGTGTTAGATTGATAGAATAGCATAAAATTGTAAAACATAGACATTCTTCCACTTATGGTCAGCAAATGATAGTAAGCTTTGATCGCACCAAAAAGGGGGAAATTGTTGGGAATCATCCCTAAAATCTTCCTTAGGACTTATTTGTAAAAGGTTTTGTTGGATCAAACCTTATTTAGTTGGTCGATCATTTGCTGAAATCTAGAGAGTCTAACACAACTTGTAAAGTCCTGTATAAGTTGAACATCGAGTTGTAATAGACTAGTGTGCTGAGAAGAATCCCTAGCAGACACAGAGCAGATGGAGTTAGCATTCAACTCACAAGCTGCTAGAAAAGCAAGCGAACAAAAGAGCGCTAGCATTTGGCTGAACGTCAACCAGAATGCTAAGGAGTTAGCATTCGGACCTTTCAGCAATAAATGAAGAATCGCAAACAACACAAGTCAAAGGATCTCAAGGAATATACCTTTAGCAAAATTGAAGCCGGACTGTGACTCTGACAAAAAGGACACACAAGGGACGAGACTTTCCCTAAGTAGTTTGGAAAGTACATCTCTACTTAAAAAGTGTTCTAACAAGTTAATCCATTCTTGGACAAAGAAGCCGTTGTGTCTAACGGGTATGGAGATTCAAGTTTTGAATCTCCAACTATAAAAGGCAGATTCAAGAACTGGATCGACTACTGCTTTTACTACTTCGATAACCGCTTCAATCACAACCTATTCAAGTGTGAGATTCCTTTGACAAAGCGAACAAGAAAAAGTAGTCAGTTGAGAGCTCGTGATAAAAAGCACATTCAAAGCCCTCAACAACCAAGAGTGTCTTCACATTCAATATCTGACACTCATCCTTGAAGATTCTTGAACTTCTGATAAGAATCTTCAATCATTGGGATAATCTCTTTACTAGGAGTATCCAACAGTCACTCTTGAAAAGGATTGACTCAGACGGGCGTTAGCCGCATACTTATTAAGTTCAGAGGCAAACTATAAAAGCCTCATTTGCGAAGGACAAGTTTTACGAAGGTGTGCCCTTGACTTGGCCGGAGCTGTGATCAGAGAAGTTCAGACTCACGGAGGATAGCTGTTAAGTAGCCAGGCCGAAAGCTCACTGCCTACTTAACTGGAAAGGCGATTCCTTGTAATCTATATACTTTTCTAGTGAAATTCTTAGCGATTCGGCTAAGGAGTGGACGTAGATCTATTTGATCGAACCACTATAAATCTTGTGTCCATTTACTGTTCTATTACTTTACTGTTCCAAGATTATCTTTGAAACCTAGCAACAGAGTTGCTAGAGTATATCTGAAATTATACCTAAGTGACCACTTGAGCTAAGAAACATTTTTGAACAATCATAAGTGCAAGAGACTTTAAACTATTCCGCTGCATTTCGTGTTAAGTTATCAACACGACGACTCTGATATTTAGGGACCAACAACGGTATTTCAGATGGATGTCAAGAGCGCATTCCTTAATGGCGAATTAAAGGAGGAAGTCTACGTGGAACAGCCTCCAGGATTCGAACGCTGAAACAAGGTGTACATACTAAGGAAAGCTCTCTACGGACTAAAGCAAGCCCCAAGAGCTTGGTATGAGACGTTATCGCAGTTATTGCCAAAGAATGGATTCAGGAAAGGAAAGAACGACATGACATTATTCTTGATAAAAGATGCTGAAGACATTTTGCTTGTCCAAATCTATGTGGATGACATCATATTTGGATCAAGAAATTTAAATCTCTGCGAGAAGTTTGCTCGACTTAGGCAGACTAACTTCCAGATGAGTATGATGGGAAAAGGGTCGTACTTCCTTGGTCTGCAAGTTCAGCAATCTAGTTATGGGATTTTTATTCATCATAAGAAGTATACAAAAGATCTTATCAGTAAATTCTGTCCAGAAAAGACGAAGACGCTGCGGATTCCAATGAGCACTGCCTGCCAAATATCAATGGATGAAGAAGGCGAATCCGTAGACCCCACGACATATAGAGGAATAATTGGCTCACTGCTATACTTGACTGCCAGCAGACCAAATATTTCATATGTTGTAGGCGTATGTGCTAGATATCAAGCAAATCCAAAGAAATCACACATGGAGTATGCACGAAGAATTGTTAGATATCTAAAGGGAACAAAATATTTAGGAATTTGGTATCCCAGAGCAGATGATCTCACACTCATAGGATACTCAGATTCAGATTTCGGAGGATGTAGAATTGACCGAAAGAGCACGAGCTGAACATGCTAATTCCTAGGTCATAAGCTGATAAGCTGGTTCAGCAAGAAGCAACACTCCGTAGCAACATCCACAATGGAAGCTGAATACGTAGTTGCTGCCAGCTGCTGCACACAAGTGTTGTGGATCAAACAACAACTTCAAGATTATGAAGTCAGCACTGGTTGCATTCCGATTTATTGCGACAACAACAATGCGATGTGCATCATGAAGAATCTTGTTCACCGCTCCAGAACAAAGCACATCGATATTCGACATCACTTCATTCGAGACCACGTTGAGAAAAAGGATATCTTAGTGGATTACATCAGAACAGAGGATCATCTAGCAGACATATTCACCAAACCTCTAGCAGAGAGCAGATTCAAAGAGCTTTGCCTTAAGCTCGATTTATTGGAATTAGATGAGGTTGCGGAAGAATGAGTCCCAGCTCTCATTCTGTTCTTGGATTATATTTATTGATGGAATTCTATTTAGTTGGACTTCTCAAGACGATGCGAAATAAGAGTGTGTCCTAGCTCACGCTCTTCAGAAGAAAAAGTTCAATATATAAGGAGATTGCTGAGTCCCAGCTCTCAGCAATTCAATAGGCATGTATCGGAGAATATTGGTTCCAGCAGATTACAAGATTGCTGAGTCCCAGCTCTCAGCAGAAGGAAATGGACTGCTGAATCAATACTTATTTGAATCAATCCTGGGAAATTGATCAGATATGGGAATAAATATCGGGATATTCAACTGACGTATCAATTGAGATCATCATCAATGACAAAAAGACGATACATATTCACTATCATTATGAAGATCTCGTTCAAAGGCTTGAGACGATTTAGTTTTGAAAATAGCCGCCACGTGGAAAGTAATCGCAAAATTGTCGGTTCCCAAGGCAGACGAAGTGATTAGAAGATCAGATCTCTAGGAAAACTGCATCTATTTAAAGGGGGGAGTCACACTTAAGATAGCCATACTCAAGATCCTTGAAACCCTAGATTTCTCACCTGCCGTCTATTCCTATTTTTTCTTGAAACCCTGCTCGAAGAAATCAGAAATATCGTCCTTCACCATTTCACCAAAATACCTCCAAAATAGGTTCGAGCAACGTGACTTGGAAGTCTCCAAATTGTGAGGAAGAGTTATAATCTTCACAGAGATCACATCTAAGAAGATTCTCTCAGTTCTGGGTTCTCCATGGACGATGAGCTTTCTCATATTAGAACCAAACGGAGATAAGAGGTCCATTCTATCAGGCCATGATAGTTTTCTCGTTGGAGAGATATAAACTTGTCAGGTGGGTCTAAAGATGAATATTCCTTAGTCACAAGGAATGGGAAAGCCCTCTTGGTTCCAGTTAACCTAGGTACTCTTGGGGCGCC
Organism: Plectranthus barbatus; assembly: GCA_026898455.1. Classification (NCBI taxonomy): domain Eukaryota; kingdom Viridiplantae; phylum Streptophyta; class Magnoliopsida; order Lamiales; family Lamiaceae; genus Plectranthus; species Plectranthus barbatus. The sequence continues at coordinate 11,775 of JAPKLW010003701.1, forward strand.
CCATGTAGGTTCTTCCCATCTCTTCTCCCAGGATTGATCGCCAAATTATTTACTAGCGACTTAGCAAAGCTAATAATGTAGCGACAAATAAAATTATCGAATCCCAGGGGAAAGAAATAACAAAAAACCTTAAGTACTAAAACGTAGTTTCATGAAATACTGATTAGGGAAAATCAAATTTTGGTTTTGATGGTTTTCAAAAATTAAACTAACTTGCAATTCAAAATTCAAACGAAAAAGAAAATAACTTGACGAATTCAGATATGAGAAGCACAGATTCCACGGATATCTACCTATCAAGTATTACATGTATAGATAAATCGATTAATTTCCAATTTAATTCCTATTCGTAGTGAAACATCAGAAAAGTATTATGAATCTCTTGGTCAGACAATTCACAAAGTTGATTAACCAATTATCTCTTATCCTTTCAGTATTGAGAATAATTAATTAACTCCAAAACCCTACAGATCTATTCCTATAATCTATTTCCCTCTTTGCAGACAAGAAATCTGTTTATATTGTGAAAACTCTTTCAATTGAAAACTATTACTTTTAAGTCTCTAATTCTCAACTAATTAATCCTAAGATGTGGCCTGCAACACAAGATTACAAATAAGCACATAATTCACATACTACGATGGGAAAGGAAAATTAATTCAATTAATCAAACATGCATACTTGATAGTTCGAAACCCTAGAATCTGAAAGAAGTTTAGTTACACATATTCATAGTAAAACTCATCAAAGATAAATAAAACATGAATTGCATAAAAACTTGGGTGTATAAGTCTTCCCACAAATATCTGTCTTCAATCATAAAACACAATTGTTGCTTGGAATCTCTAAAAACTAAAATCTGGAATATGGCACACATAAAAATCGAAATTACATGGCTTTATATAGTGGTGATAGATATATCATACAGTATCCAGGATTAGATCTATCTAAATCTTCGAAATAGGATCAAATCTGAATTTCCCGGATCCACGTCGATCGACGCACTTGAATGGGCCGCGTCGATCGATGCGGGTTGTGACACGATCGATGTGGACTTGGCCTCCGCTGGTCTGCATCAATCCTTGTGTCGATTGCCCCCTCAAGCAAGCTGCATCGATCGACACAGGTCTGTGTCGATTGACGCAGGTCTGGAATCAGAACATCTCCACATTCTTCATTGTTTTCGACTAAAAAACCTGCATAATTCATTAACCACGACATTACAAGTACCAAAGACACTTCATGCACAATAAAACACATAAAACTACTCTAACATCAACCAAATAGTCAAAGAACTAATGGATAAGTTGGTGAAAATACTAACTTATCAAGGATCAAGATTTAAAACCGTGGAGAAGAGGAGATCATGGGAAGGCTCTCAGATAGTGTAGATGCAACAAGAATCATCTACTTAAAATCTGAAGAGCAAAGAAAGGCTCGTGAATGGTGCTGTTTTTATAACTACATTGCATTCAGAGCTAGAAGATTTTAAGAACGCGGACAGAGGGCACTGACTTGAGCAGATGGTGAGATCTGCTGGTATCAGACGTTTCCTCAAAGATCAGCCAGAATGTTCGCGGGAAGGAGAAGAGTTATCCACCTAGAGCATGAAGATGAAGAGTTTCTCGTGGATATCTCATAGAACATTGTTCTGTAAGCATGGGGGCTTGCAGCAATGATCTCGAGAAAAGACCAAGAAAGAGCAGATCTAGCAAAGGCGTTATTGGAGCAGTTTAAAGACAAATTGATCATTGTAAACTTGTAGTATTATACCTTGCGAAGTGGAACTCTTGTAAATCAATGATATCAATAAAATGCTCGTGTTGATGACAATACTCTGTTGTCTCAATCAAATAACTGCCTAAAAGAAATGCTAGATCATTACACTCCTTGTGTATACAGAAACCTATCAAAAAATTATATGATTTTCCATGAAAAGATTGAAAAATGTAAAGGAAAATCAAATGATAGGAATTTCTTAAAGGTCTTCCCAACCCCGTCGAAAGCAGAGAGCTTGAAAACTAAAATGGAGAATCAAATCAAGCAAATTTCTCTCTGTTGATTGCTGAGTCCAAGTTCTCAGCAGATTCCTGACGAATACTGAGGTTGAGCTCTCAGTAAAAAGACTCTTGAACTTAAAAGTTCATTGAATCTAAAGAGTCTAGAAGAACTGCTGAATCCAAGCTTTTGGCAGATATCCGGAGTTTACTGAGTCCAAGCTCTCAGTTGATTGATAATGATTGCTATTTTGGAATGGCAGACAAACCAGAAATATTTTACTGAGTCCAAGATCTCAGTAAAGAGACTCTTTTGCTCCTACATGAATCAAAACTTAGAATAGTCTATTTTGTCTACTGAGTCCAAGCTCTCAGTGGAACCCCAAAAAGTGATGAGCATAAGCTCTCAGCAAAGTTCGGTAGACTGCTTGAAGATAATTTCAGGAGAATGCTGAGTCCAAGCTCTCAGCAAATCAGGTCCAGGAATATGTCATTCAACTCAAGCAAACGAAGAATGCTAAGTCCAAGCTCTCAGCAAACTAGGTGATCTATGGCATTCCATATTAAAGGGGGTATAATCATATGCTGAGTCCCAGCTCTCAGCATAGGCCTTTCAAATTGCTGGAAATTAAGTGGTCAACCTATGCATCTTTGCATGTTGACCAGCAAGCAAGAAGGAGATAATTAATTAGAATATATCTCGAAAGGCAAGATTATCTAATGATGAAGAAACTGCAAAGTTTGCTCTCATTACAAAGTAACTCTAGCTCAGGGCGGCGACGAATGCCAAGGAGACACGTCAGCCACGCTCAAGGTTCCGATGAAGGACGTAAGGTGAACCGTCATCAACTGCCCAACCGTCGATTCATCCATATCAAAAGGAGAGATCCAACCACTCACAGTAGAAGCCGGTTAAAGAGTGATCGTATAAAAGAGATTTGTTTGGGAATTCTAACCCTAATACTCTCATACCTTCTAGTTCAAAATTCTTTTGTTCTATCTTTTGAAGCTTTCAGAAGAAACTGATAAACACTCATTTTGTGCATTTTACTGATGTGAATTTGCTAACTATTTGCCTTGGATTAGATCATTAAGTGATATTTATGTGCCGTATTCATATTCTTTTAGAAAATATTACGTTTGGTTTGGTTTTGGGTTGTTTATGCAGGTTTCACGCACAATTGAGCCGTTTACAGGATATGACTGAGTGCTATGGAGCCAATCGATGTTCGTTTGCATCAGGAAGAGGAAGAAGTGAGAAAAGACCGAACCCAAATACGTTTTAGGTCAAAATTCAATGGAAACCCATACCGAAAGCAGTTGATGTTCAAAGAAGCAGTCGTAAATTCCTCCACACATGGAATTCGAGCTAATAGAGCATGACAATAGATAGATCTTTGAGTTAGCTTTCCAATGCAACTGGAATCGGGTCAATTGGAGTTTGGGAGCAAAAGTTATGGCCAAAACCGTGAGACTGCGCACGTTCGTGACAAGAACGGCGACCCAGATTACAAAAACGGCCATTTATGCTTCTGGGTCGCCGTTTTCGTAATTTTCACGATTTTTCCTTGGCACACAAACGGCGACCCGTGCACAAGAATCCCGATCACCGATCGGGTTATTTTGATGAATTTTTGGCCCAAATCCCATATCTTTTCAGATTTGAAGAGGCTAAGTATAAATAGAGCCTCCCAAGTTAGAAATTCGACCCTTCACCATATTTTTGAGAGACGAACCTCTGGAGAAAGCTAGAACGGAGCAGACTTGAAGAGCGAAGATTGAAGACTTGAAATCGAAGACTACGGGTTTTGGATTTTCATGTTTTCTATATTTTTGACTCTTTACTTCTCTGTTTTTATGGAACTTAGCATGATTGGCTAAGTCCTTTGTGGATTCTAGGGTTTTGAAACTTGTTGAATAATTATTTCGTCGTTTATATGATTTGATTTTCCCTTTTCATTGATGTTTTAATTATGTCTGAGCTTTTCTTTAATTACGAGATACTGGCTATTGATTGTAATTTGAATTGGTAATTTTTGAACCAAGAGGTCTAGGTTATCGATTAAGACGCAGAGTAATTAGATTTGATATGTCAATTATCCAAGAGGAATTTGAACTATTGAAGGGTTTTTAAATCTAAGGTTTTTCTTAAGAGTAAAAGTCCTCTTGCGCATCCGAGAGGAGTCATTAGGTCTTTCATTTCCATGCTATGGTTTAGAGTCCGAGAGGGTCGCCTGATAATATTTATGAGATTAACTCACGGTTTTGGAAATTAAACTAGAATTGGATTATATAAATGATTGTTTGATTGTTCTTCAAAGTGGATTACCCTGGAATCCTAACTTCTCTTATTTTCTAAACTCAAATTATTCAATTGTCTATTTTATTATTGTCTTTCAATATTGCCTAGCTTAAATAAACCAAACTCTTTTACCGAATTGTCTAGATAGTAGTAAGGTATCTGTGTTTTAGTGCTTGAATATATATCGAGCCTGCAATCTTTGTGTTCGATAAATTATTACTTGCCCTCTGCAGTGGTCTGTACACTTGCAGAATAGCGTGTTGCAAAATACGCTATCATGTTTTTGGCGTCGTTGCCGGGGATTGCATAGATTTATAATTGACACTAATTCTGATATTGCGCCACTAATCTAGACTTTATTTTACGCACTTTTTATCCTGTATAATTTTTTTTTTACTTTTGTGTCTAGCTACAGACTTTAAATAAAGCGCTTGTTGAGAGGCAACCCAATTTTTACTGCTTTCAGTTGTTTAATTTTGGAGTCTTATGTCCTTTATTATGTCTAGAGTTCACGTATTTTGTTTAAGTTTGTTGAGTGCAGGAAAAGAGTTAGAAATGCGGGGATTTACTGAAAATTGCAAAAACAGCAACCGAGGAGCAAATGCGGCAGTTCATGGCTGCCACCGCAGTGAGGATGTCTGAGGTCTCACACACATCTCCGTGATCCTTTTTCCCCACAAACTTATTCCTTCCTTCGTATCGAAAAAGTTTTGGGGAGGGGGATGTGATCGGGCGATGTGTGTTTCTACCCCTTTCTTTTTCTTTTTCTTTACTTTTTGAGTTGATATTTGACCTGCACTAATTGTATTAACGTGAACCATCAGTTATGTATTCGTTTAAATTCCGTAATATTTTAGTTTGTCTTTTATTTTAGTGGGTCTGTAACTTGGAAAACTCTGTCATTTTATTGTACCGGGAATTGAATGGTTTGGTACGGGTTGTATTTGCTTTATTGATCAAAGTTAATGATGACAACTATTTCTTTCTCGTGAAACTTGTACTAATGATTTGCATATGAGTTGATGAGGTGCATACTTTTTGCGGAATTGATTTTGGCCTCTTGGATATGTTTAGCCTGTGAGAATTTGAGCCTGTGTTCGTTTGATTGAGAGTATGTCACTGTGCACTTTACCTCTAGAACTTGCTCTGGTTTCTATCTCAAAACTGCAAGAGGAATGTCATGAACTTAGAAAATGATCTTAGGCCATCGTTTCATAAGCCTCATGTAACCCAAACACTAACCCACTACATAATCCTTTGCTTAGCCCATTGAGCCTATAAACCATTTTGTTCTGAACCGGATGATAGGAGGTGTGGATGGAAGTATATGGGTATCTGTTGATGTTAGGTAGTGAAAATGAAGTAGTTTTATGGTAGTACATAGTCCAAAGCCTTGTGATGGAAAATTTTAGGCCATCTTTTTTAGCCAAATTATCCCAAACACTGTCCCTTATACAATTTTATCCTTAGTAAAGCCCCTTTGAGCCTGTTACTTTTCTTTCTTGTCTATGAGTTAAGAAAAGCATTGTAGTTCTGCCTTGTCTATGAGGAAGTGCTATACACAGGTGAATAGTATCTTGTCTATAAGATTTGGGTGAAATAAAGGATAGATTGATTTATATTGTGCATGATTAACCTTTGAGTCCGTGGTTTTCTGTTCTTGTCTATGAGTGAAAGCTTGGATTCCTTCTTGTCTATAAGTTAAGGTGAAAACAAAAAAAAAATAAAAAAATGATGGGCAATATTTCTAATATTTGTCTTGTCTATGAGGCAATATTTGTAAGAGGATAAGAAATTTTTATTTGGTGATCAAAAAAAGGTTGGGCCCTAGAAACAAAAAAAAAAGAAAAAAAGAAAAAAAAAAGAAGGAGAGTTATTAGATCATTTAAGTTTAGTCAATAAATGAGTGTGGTAAGTGATGAGGAGTCAATTTTGTGAATGAAGTTATAAGGATGAATACATTAGTCACTTAGCCAAATATTTCATACCTTCACCAATGTGCCTACATTAGAACCTAAAATAAAGATCTTTTTTTTTATCTTTGTTCTAGCATTCTCAAGTCAGTGGAGAGTTTAGACAATGAGCAAGCCTATGGTAGGGAAGTTGTACAGTTGACAATTTGAGAGTATACACTAGCCTTTCTTGCAAATTCGAGCAACAATTTGAGAGATACACTATCCTGTGAGAAGCAGATTTCTAAAGGTCGAGATTGAAACTGTAATTTGTTGCATTTAATTGGCGATTGTTGCGGTTGTTGGTGCGGGAATCACAATCCCCTTTGTGTCTGAAACGATTTTTGATCAATAAATGCACCCCTCGTGTTTATCATTTTCTTTCATTTGTTTTCCTCATTGTTCGAGGACGAACAATAGTTTAAGTTTGGGGGGTTGATAAACACTCATTTTGTGCATTTTACTGATGTGAATCTGCTAACTATTTGCCTTGGATTAGATCATAAAGTGATATTTCTGTGCCGTATTCATATTCTTTTAGAAAATATTACGTTTGGTTTAGTTTTGGGTTGTTTATGCAGGTTTGTTGGACCCTAAGATCAGAGTCGTCGTGGTAATGACATGACACACACATGCATTGCAGCGGAAGAATAAAACGTTCACTTGCACTTTAAGTTATTTTCAAAGATGGTTTAGTTCAACTTTACTTAGGTTTTCTTGAAGTTATACGCTAGCAACTCCGTTGCTAGGTTTCAAGTCACAGTTGTACGAAAATGATCTATGTCCACTCCTTAGCCGAATCGCTAAGAATTTCACTAAGTAAGTATACGGTGTACAAAGATTCGCCTTTCCAGTAAAGCAGGCAGTGAACTTTCGGACTGGCTACTTCACGGCTATCCTCCGATACTTCGAACTTCTCAGGTGTAGCTCTGGCTGAGTCAAAGGCGCACCTTCGTCAAACTTGCCTTTACTACTTTTGGAAGATTTATAGTTCCTTCCGAACTCTCCTTCGATTGCGGCTAGATGCCCGTCTTAATCAATTCTTTTTCAGTGAATTGATTGCTGGATGCTTCCAATAAAGGAAGGTATCCCAATGTTTGAAGATTCTTGAGCAAAGTCAATGAATCTCTTCAAATGAGTGTCAGATATTCAATGGGGACACTCTGGTTGTTGAAGGCTTTGAGTGTCTTTCGATTGTAGCTTTCAACTGACTGCTCTCAAGCTTTTGCTTTTTATCTTAGGAATCTCTCAAGTGTGAGTTTGTGTATATGAATGAGCAGTCATCTTTTCTCCCTTTTGACTTGTCTTTTATACTTGGAGATTCAAAACTTGAATCTCCATGTCCGTTAGACACAACGGATCTTTCGTCCAAAAGTACATAGACTTTCACCAACTTTTCTGACTTCGTACAGGCTTTCCGACCTACTTCTGACACGTCTAGTCCTCGCGCATTGGTTGGTTAGAACGACGGTGTAGAAGCCGTTTTGTTGTCTTTGCTTTGCTGAACTTCTCCGAAACGGTCTGCTAGTATTCTTTAGCACCCTGCTAGATGAACTGCTGTCTGCACAGCAGTTTCTCTTTGGATTCCTTTGACTCCGGATTGCTAATGCCTTTAGCAATCTGCAATATGTTAGCAAATGCTAATTCCTCAGCAATCTGCTACCACTAGCCTTCTTTCTTCTTTAGCATTCTCTTGTGTTTGCTGGAAGTGCTTCTAACAACCTATTCTATTACAACTCAATATTCACCCTATACAGGACATTACAAGAGTTGCTAGACTATGCTAAAGTTCAGCAATGATCGACCATCTACTAAGGTTTGATCCAACAAAACCTTTTACAATATAGTCCTAAGGGAGATTCAGGAATAATTTCCCAACAATTTCCCCCTTTTTGGTGCGATCAAAGCTTACTAATGATTGCTGAGACTTAGCAGAGAAAAATTCTAAGTTACAAAGAGAATTGCTAGAGAAACTATCTCAGAATATTACTAGCTTTAAAATTCCCCCTCAAAATATGCTCAGAAATATTCTCGCTCAATAAAGCATAAATAAATGCTGCAAAGAAAGTATGCTAGAAATCCTAGCATTTTTAAGAACAACAGGCATTTACTAACCGATCTGCAACCATTTAGAACATAGCATCCACATTCAAATTTGTTGAATACACGAAGAGTGTATGTCAACTAATGTACGCACACAAAAAATCAGAAGTGGGCAATGAGATTTTGTCACGAATCTGATGATTTCATATATGATTTTGAAAATACGAGTACAATGAAATCACTCAGAATCAGCAGAAAAAAGTAGAAACATGACAAAATGTGAGCTATAGAGATAGACGACCTTAGCTCTGGGCATCAGGTGGAGGTTTTAGCTTTTCAAGAGAATCGATCCTTTTCATTGTCAAGGCCATGAGTTTCTCCATACGTTCTTGATGGTCCGCTCTCTGCTTTGCTTCTATCTCCATCCTCTTCTCCAGCATGGCCTGTAGGAATTCCCTTTCTTTGCGCGCCAGCTCTGCTTCCTGTGCTTTTATCCTTGCCTGCTCAGCAATCCTTTGTTCTTCCCCCTCTTTGAGCGCATCAAATACAGAGGTGGAAAAAGATTTGTGCTCATCAAGATCCACTTTAAGAGTCACCACACTTGTCTGTACCGTAGAGACGGCTTCTTCCACGTGGGTGATCTTCTCCTTAACCTGAACAACCTTTTCCTGAACCTCGGTGATAGAGGTTTGAACTTCAGAAATTGCTCCTCGGACATCAGCAACCTCCTTCCGAACCTCTTCAACTGCTTTGGCTTGCTAGATGTCACGTTGGTGTAACGCTGTGTTGATCAAAGAAACCACATAGGACTGGAGGTTTACTTGCACAGGCTCTGCAGAAATGGGGGTATCAGGAATAACCATTTCAGTCTCTGTTGCTATGGTAGGATTCGCACCATCTCCATCATCTACTATCATCTCAGCAGACTCTGGAACCGAAACCTCAAGACCTTGAGTGTTTGCTTCCTCCGTAGTTGGGTTAGCAGGTTCCTCAGCAACCACTTCGATCGCAATTTCCATCGAATCTTCCACCACATTTTGAGTTGAAATCAGAGCAGAATCATAAGCTTCTGGGGCTTGGAGTGAGGCAGTAGCTTGGTTAAATCCTTTGTGAAGTGCAACCATTTCAGTAAAGCGTTGTCTTTTGGCTTCTTCTTCCTTAGCTTGTTCAATAGCTGCCAGGTCCATGCTTCATACTCGCAGCTTCTCCTCATATGCGGCTTTTCGTTTCTGATAGGCAACAACAACAAGCCTTTGACGTTTGGATAACTGAATATGTGCTGCAGAGCGTTCATCCGGAGCGAACGCTGATGGAGGCAGCGACAAGGATGCAGAAAATAGTCTATGAGCACGAATGGCTTTCAATCTCTCCAACACCTGTTTATCTGAGAACTGCTTCGTACAAGGGGGTTGATCCATCTAATCATTCACCCAAGCCTCCTTTGCACGCCAAAAGTTTAAGCCTTGTCTGGCAATGATTATCATCCTCTTTTCAAAGCATAACTCGTGCATTATGTAGTCATAATTTTCCATCACAGGAGCTCTTTGCCAAGCAGCTTGCCTTCTTCTGTCATTTCATCAATTTCAACATAGAAGACCTCGGCAATGCCCCTCTTGACTTCCTCATTCACAAATGCCATGATCTCATCACCCCAGTCACGGAGATCAGCATTTAATTCATCGTCGAGGGAGACAGATGCGCACCATTGAGCTACCCTCCTCGAGCAAAAGAGTTTAGCAGGCAATCCATGATATGGAATCCTTAGTACCTCATTTTTGGCAGTGGGAAACTGTCGGAGAATTTTGGCGTCAAATGCCTCACAGAATTCTCCTTCTGAGTCAGAGCCTGAAGAACATGTGGACTCAATCAAATCTCCAGCATAAGAAATTTCATCCTCCATTCTTTCCTCTACTTGTGCGTTGTCAGCAACAACGGCAGGTGTCTCCTGAGCAACAGAGACTCCCTCAGCAGATTCCATAATCATTTCCTCAGCGGCAGCAGGCCCTTCAGCATGTCTCAAAGCCACTTCTTCAGCAGAACGTCATTTAGCAGATACAAGAATTACTTCCTCAGGAGAGGGTTTTTCAGCAGAGACAGCCGAATCTTCGATCTGCTTTTTGGCTCCTGATGACTCAGCATTCTTATCTCTGGGGGCCATGACATCCTCCACTCTATGCGGCACGACCTCTTCTGAGCTACTGCTGTGGCTGGGTCCTTCAGTTGGTTCGCGAAATTGAACATTTTTCCCTTTGGAGTGATCTTTAGCACTGAATGCGCCAGATTGAAGCAGCTCAGCAAGCTCTGCATCGGACATAGCTTCCTCTTCGGGTACAATCTTTTCACTTTCATCGACTTCAACAAGGATTAGTACACCCTCCTGCGTCTTTCCTTTCTCAGCAGTGTCAACTGCTATCTTGCTTTTCTTCGCTGCTTTGTCCGAAGTCTCAGCAGCTTCCTTGTCCACTGTCTTACCAATAGTTCTCTTTTGAGCCTCACGCTCATCATGAGATTGTTTGACTTGTTCGAAATTCCAATCTCTGGCCTCAAATGTGATCCTGTCAACTTCCTTCCTGTACTGTTTGGTCTCAACTATCTTCTTCTCAATGTCGCGTTTCTTCTTGGTTGCCCTTATACCTTTGAGACGATCCTCAAGACACTTAGAAGACAAAGGTGTGTTGTCCATCTTCTCCTTCTCAGCAGCCTGCTCAGCAGAGGCTTTCTTCCTAGCTTCTTCCATCGTTGCTGCTTTCATTCCGCTTCCTGGAGATTAGCGGTCTTGAAGAGACATTTACGAGTCCTCTTCCTCCCAGTAGATGCAATCTCTGTTTTTTGCCCCGTTAGAATTGGTTGGGCAATCTGACCCAGAATGAGTGTCGATTGCTCGGAAGCTTTCTTGGCCATGATTTCGTCTATCTTCTCAGTTGGCAGATCACCAAGCTTCACAATCTCCTCAAGATGCTGAAAGCACTGCTCTGTTTCAGCATTCTTGGTCAGTGCGACAATTTCCTCAACGGTCAGAGGAGAAGCTTGCTGCAACACTTGTTGTCCTAAGGAGCATTCATCTACATCCTCATCGGAAGTAGGCTTGTCAGCATCTACATTTGACTTGCCTGTCAATTTCCTAGGTTTCTTAAAATCAAGGGGGTTGGCTTCCTTCTTCGTTACAGGGATGAAGTCAGTAGAGAGCAACTTCACACCCTGATCAACCTTCTTGGTAGGCAGGATAATCTCCAAAAATTTTATTATCTTCAACCCAGAGTTGACATTCGAAGAGAATGTCCCATCTACTGACATATGATCGTTCTTTCTAGCATGCTCTGCCCATCGCTTACAAAAGAACTCAGCCCAATTTCCCTTCACCTTGTCTGTGAGGGCCATCATAACTGCATATTTCTTGGCAAAAAGTTCTGAATACGATCCAGCATCACACTGGAACATTTTGATAACCAACTCAGCGAGGATTTTGAATTCCTCCTTCAAGGTGTTGATGGCGGTGGCTACCCTAAACGATATAATCTGCCCTTTCCTATCCTTCATATCACCTGGCTTTCTCCACAAATTCCATCTCCTCTCCATTTCTCCAATATCGGTGACCTTATATTGAGATATACGTTCTCCAGAGTTTCGGAGTCCAAATATCTTAGCAAGAACCTCTGCATTCACTTCAATGATATTTCCATAGACAGAGGTTTTGAACGATTTTCCATCATCATTCATCACAGCCTTAGCATAAAATTCTGATACCATGTGCGGATGAAAGTGTAATGGTTCAGATAAATATTTGATTACCTGCTTGCTATCTAGGATTTCCATTATCCAGTCTGGAATGTGGGTAGGAGCGAGAGGCAGGTACAAAATCCGGTCCTTCATGATTTGGGCTAACCGCCTCTGTTCCTTAGTGTGGCCGAATTGCTCCTTCTTCCGAGCCAATAACACAAGTTGACCATAAGGGATTGTATCATTGATGTCCTCCTTTTTCACTATTCCCGTGAATCCCTGTGCATGTCGTTCATGTAGGGGCGAACCAGAGATGGGTGGAAAATTATAGATGGGGGTTGTACTGGTTTCGGAGCGACGACTATCGGAAATAGACTTCTAGGTTGACAAAGATTCAGGGTTGGTAGCCATTTTGGGGAAAGATTTTGGGTATACTTGAGAGAGATTTTTTAGATGTATCGAAAAGAGATGAAGGCTTGAGGGTTTGAGAGTTAGGGATTTTGTTCTGGGTTTCGAAGAAAAGAAATATGAACAGTGAGAATGGTTTAAGTTTATACCTTTGGATGTAGGATCCAATGGTTGAGGGAATTTCTGCAAAAGATTAGATTGACGGTTTGGGATTATCACGTCCTTTCGTATTGCCTCCCACGCTTCCGAGAAAAACTCGAGTGCATTTGACGTGGCGCCTTCTCACTTGACGCAGCCATATGTGTGCATTAAATGCACCTTATCGGGTCCCATCGAGTTTGAATTTGAGTTTTCCCGCCTCGATCTTTGATATTGCTAAGACCATTGACTCAGCAGATTGCCAGTGTGGACAGCAACGGGTACTGTAGCTTAGCAGCTACATACTTCCAAAAGATATGCTATTTTCCCTTCCTGGATTTGTCAGCATACTTCGAAAAATCTGCTGGGACTCAGCAGTCAAAATAATAATGAATGTCTCGAGCTTTTCGTTGACTTGACCACCTTTCGTCACTTCTGACTTGATTAGACCTTCCATGCACACATGTCGATCTCTCTCCTCGCGACGCTCCGAATTCCGAGAGATGAATCATCGTGATCTTCTGAAAGATCTTTCATCCAGTCATAATGAAGAGGCGTAATCATTATCCTCCCTATAAATATTACCCTTTGTGATTAATCTAAACATCACAAATCTGCTTTTCGATCTTCTCTCTTCGTGCAAACTCTCAACCAGAAAAATTTTCTTCTAAAAAAATTGATTCTCCAGGACAACCGCTAGAGATCCGGAGGAACCAGATCCTTAATGAGTCGGGCTTGTATACTTACTACGAGTCAGATTATGTCGTGGCCAAAGAGGTCATGTTTGTTGTGCACCAAAACAGACTGGAACAGTTCGTATGCGCAACCCCTCACCACTTTCATGAGGATCACCTTCGTGAGTTCCTCCACACATGCTCACAGGAGAAGGACGTTATTTATGGCGTCTTTCAAAACCAACTTGTCTGCTGGACACCTGATTCCTTCTCTCGAGGCTTCGTCCTTCCCCGGGGTTCTCTCTCGGTCATGGATTATCTCCAAAGGGAGACGGCCCCCGAATGGTCGGCATGGCAGAAGTGGAAACATTCTGCCTGGTTCGAATTTACCCCAACGGCCTCCGCTTCTGGTCTCCGGACTCCACATTGGGTGATGTTCCACATCATCCATAATATCATCTTGGGCTACGATCTCGACGACCTTTCCTTCTCCAGGGAGGTCTGGAAGTCCATGATGGCCATGGATGACAGGGCTGAAGTGGACTGGGCCGCCTTTGTCTTCGAAGGCATCCGAGACTGCATCAAGCACTATCCGGCGATCCCCCTACCCTGCAGTATGCAACTAAGCTGGCTGCTGGAGCCGAGCTTCCCAGAGATAGCTGTTGGTCGGTCCAATCTCAGGGGAACCGACTTCTATCCTTATAAGCCCCGCTCTCCTTACTGAATGAAGTTTATGTAATTTCTTTTTTTTTTTTGCTATGTAAATATTTTATTCTATGAATGAAATGATCTTTTCTTCAACAATGATACGTCTTCCTGCATCTCTCATGTATAATCACCCTAAAATCGCATAACTCCACAGATTCAGCAAAACTACTTAAAGAATTTTGAATAATTCCTTCAAGTAAGAAATACGCTTAAAAATATTGGGACTCAGCAATTGCTAGCCTTCTGATTGGACTATCTGCTGAGCAGATTGATCATATCTGCTGACTATCTAGCGATCATCTGCACATCAAATTTTCTAGCAGATTCTACATTTCCGTTATTGTCCTAGCAGACTTCATATCAGCATAGAGATTCAGCAGCGAATAAACGTAAGCCGGGATACGTCTATCACATTCCCTTCAGAAATCCAAGAAATCCAGAAAGAATGAGAGTAAGGTCTCATTCATCCACATTATCGTCAAACTCCATGAGACCTAACTTTATGCACAATTCTTTGAATCTGGTCTCTGCTAGAGGCTTAGTGAAGATGTCAGCAATCTGATCCTCCGTGCATATATATTGAATATTGATATCCTTTTCTCTTGATGATCAGGAATAAAGTGGTGTCGGATATCGATATGCTTTGTTCTTGAATGATGCACAAGATTCTTCGTGATGCACATAGCACTATTGTTGTCGCAGTATATTGGCACACACTCAGGAAGAATACCATAATCCTGCAGTTGTTGCCGAATCCATAAGATTTGCAAGCAACAGCTAGCAGCTGCTATGTACTCTGCTTCGGTGGTCGACGTGGCTACCGAATGCTATTTTTTGCTAAACTAGCTGATCAGCTTGTGCCCAAGAAATTGACAGGTGTCGCTGGTGCTTTTCCTATCAATTTTGCATCCTCCAAAGTCAGAGTCTGAGTAACCACTCAGAGTCAGACTATCGGCTCTTGGATACCAAATCCCAGACCTTCTGTGCACTTTAAATACTCCCTTCGTCCCATATTATTAAACACGGAGGGAGTGGCACATGAACCAAGACAAATAGTAAATAAATGTTTAAAGAAAAATTAATTTAAAAAATATTAATAAAATAATCACTAATTACAATCTTAAAAAAGTCAAGATTTGTAGGCGGAGTGATTAAGATTATGTTTTGTTAATAATTATTAGTTAATTTTGATTATGTTTTGTTAATTTTTTACCAAATAAGGAAACGTGTCTAATAAACGGGACGGACCGAAAAGGAATACGTGTCTAATGCAATGGGACGGAGGGAGTATCTAACAATCCGCTTTGCAATATCTAGATGCGTCTTATTAGGGTTGGCCTGATATCTTGCACATAATCCAACTGCAAATGAAATATCCTGTCTGCTGGCAGTGAGATATAGCAGAGAACCGATAATTCCATGATAAAGAGTAGGGTTCACAATTTCCCCTTCTTTCTCAAGAGCTTCTATGCACGTAGTGCTGATGGGAATCCGCAGACTCTTGGTCTTCTCTGGACAATACTTCGCAATTAAATCACGTGTGTACTTCCTTTGATGGATGAAAATCCCTTCACTGGATTGTTGAACTTGAAGTCCAAGGAAGTACGACATCTTCCCCATCATAATCATTTGAAAATTACTCGTCATGATCTTGGAGAACTTGTCACAGAGATCTTGATTCTTTGAGCCAAAAATGATATCATCTACATATATTTGAACGAGTAGAATGCTCCCTTCATCTTCAATGCGAAAGAGAGTCTGATCAATCCTCCCTTTCTTGAAGCCATTGTCGAGCAAAAACTTAGATAAAGTTCCATACCAAGCTCGTGGTGCTTGCTTCAAGCCATATAAGGCTTTCCTTAGCCTGTATACTTGGTTTCAATGCTCAAATCCTGGTGGTTGCTCAACATAGACTTCTTCCTTGAGCTCGCCATTCAGAAATGCACTCTTAACATCCATCTGCATAACTGAGAATTCATGGTGTGCAGCATATGCAAGGAACAACCTTATTGCTTCCAGTCGAGCTACCGTAGCAAATGTCTCATCATAGTCAATGCCCTCGCATTGTCTATATCCCTTGGCTACAAGACGCGCTTTATTTCTGACAACCATGCCTGATTCATCCTTCTTGTTCTTGAACACCCACTTGGTGCCAATAATGTTCTGATGCTCTGGTCTATCTACTAGATCCCAAACGTGATTGCGAGTGAATTCAGCAAGCTCCTCTTGCATAGCGTTCACCCAATCTGGACATCGTAGAGCGTCCTCTATGTTGGTTGGCTCCTCATTTGATATATAGCAGGCAAGCATCGTGTTGCCTTGTCTTGTCAGGATAGGATCATTGATGTTTCCAAGAACGTCTTCAAGAGAATGAGTGTGCAACCATGCTGGTCTTACTGGTCCTTCAGCATTTTCTTCCCCTGCTCGATCATTGTCTGCTACAACGTTCTCCTCAGCACCCGCCTGGTGCACAACATCTGGATTGTCAGCAGCATGTTCATCAGCAACTGGAACTTCTTCAGCAACCGGTACCTCAACAACTGGAGTTTCTACTACAGGATCTTCATGAGCAGGAACCTCTTCAGCAGGTACCTCAGCAGCTGGAATCTCAGCAGCTCCTCTGCCAAGATCTTCAGCAGCACCTACTCTTTCAGCAGCGGGAGGAGAATTTGAGATCTCCTCACCTTCATCATCGAACAAATCCAAGATATCTGGATTATCATTGAGATGTTGGGATGTGGCCTCAGCATGATCATTAGCATCACTGGCCTGGTCAGCAGTCTGGTCACCTGCTGAGTGCGTCGGGATCGGGTTGCAATCACTCATAGACTTAGTCGGGTCAATGCGTAAGTTTTTGAAAGAATTAAGAATCGATTGACCATGGACATCATTAGCCTCATGATTGTTATCCCTTGTCTCTTTTATAGCTCTGCGCACTAAGATAGACTCATCAAAAATAACATTGCATGTTATTTCCACAATTCCGGTTGTCTTGTTCAACACTCTATACCCTTTGTGAGTGGGATGACCATATCCAAGAAGTACACCCTCATCAGACTTAGGCAAAAAAGTGTTAAGTTTTGACTTCCCGTTGTTATGGATATAACATGTTGAACCAAAAGCACGAAGATGAGCTATAGAAGGCTTATGACCATTGTACACTTCATAGGGAGTCTTGTTGAATCTGCCGGTAATCGAACTCATGTTCTGTGTATAGCAGGTCGTCATCACTGCTTCTCCCCAATACTTAGCAGGTAATTCAGAATCTGCTAGCATTGACCGTACGGCCTCCTTCAACATCCGATTCCTTCTTTCTGCTAAGCCATTCTGCTGAGGAGTCCTAGCAGTGGACCTCTCATGACCAATACCAGCCTTTGCACAAAAATCCATGAGGATTCCATTGCAGAATTCGGTACCATTGTCAGATCTGATCCTCTTCACAGTAACCTCCTTGCTGTTTTGCTCCTTGAGGATCAGCTCAGGCAGAATGAGCTTCACCTCATCCTTGGTTTTGAGCAGTCGAACTCATGTGTACCTAGAATAGTCATCAACCACCACAAGAGTATAAATCTTTCTACTTACAGTGGGTGCGGTGACTGGGCCAAATAGATCCATGTGCAGCAACTCTAGGATCCTGTTTGAGGTAGCTTTCTCTGGGTTGGTACGAAATGATGCTTTGGTCTGCTTCCCTTGTTGGCAGGCTTTGCATACGCCTTCCTTGCGGAAAGTATCAGCAGGCATACCTGCAACGAGCTTATTCTTGGCAATATGGTTAATAGTTGTGAAATTTAAATGGTTTAAACTCTTGTGCTATAGCCAAGTAGTTTCCTCTTTGCTCAATGCTAAGAAGCACGAATGTTGTTGACCACTTTGCCAGTCGACAATATATAGGCCTCTCTTCCGGATGCCTCGAAGTTTTGCTTCCCCTGTAACATTTTCAGCAATGGAACAGCCAGAATGAACAAATGATATAGTGTGCCCATTTTCGCACAGTTGGCTTATGCTCAGCAGGTTGTGCTTGAGATTGGATACAAGAGCAACGTTGATAATCATTAGTCCATTACGCTCTATGCACCCTCTTCCAAGTTCTCTGCCTTTGCTGTTATCACCGAACACGACATTGGGACCATAATATTTCTGAATGTCTGAGAACGGCTCTTCGTCCCCCGTCATGTGCACCGAGCAACCGTTGTCCAGGATCCACTCGTTTGACATGCTTGATGTCTTTGTACCTGGATCCTGATCCTGCAAAAGAAATTAGGTTGATTTAGGTCCCCGTTTAGTGTCGAGTCCTGAAAGATTAGCTTGAATCATTGTTCCTTTTGGAACCCACATCTTAGTAATCTTCATGGTTTTCTCCTTGAGATCACTTTTGATAACCTTCTCAACCTTTTGATGTGATTGTGTGATGTGCTTCTTTGCCTTCATCGTCCTTTGATGATGTAAATATCTGGACTCTGGCCTCAAATAGGTGTTTCTCCTATGTGGTGTGTAACGATGGTATTGGGGTCTCACTGAATGATATTCAATCTGTCTACCCCTAGCAAGAATAGAATTTGGCTTCCTGGCATTTGAAACATAATTTTCAACCCTTGTCCTTGATCCTGCTGAATACGTCCGCTTAGCAGACTTCTGGTAAGCACTTTGCTAAGGTCCAGCATATTTTATGATACTCTGCTGAGGTCTGGCATTCTGCTTGACTTTCTGCTGAGATCTAGCATTGTGTTTGACGTTCTGCTGTGGTCTAGCATTGTGCTTGACGCTCTGCTTGAGTCTAGCAGTCTGTTTGACACTCTGTTGAGCATTCTGATTAGCATTTGTCTTAGCAATTGATGATTCAGCAAACATTTTGTCCTTGCCTTTACCATCGGCAAACAATTTTCCCGCAGAAACAAAATTAATACTCTTCGTTTGCTTCGAAGTTTCAGTATTGCTACTACGACTGTGCCCTATTCCAGATCGGTCAGCATGACGTCTCTGTTGGCTAACCAGGTTATTTAGAATATCCTGGCTCGTCGTGTATGCGCAGATACACTTTTCATCAGCCTTGTTTTTCAAAACCAAATTTTCTTTATCAAGATTTTTAAAATTTTCGGAGAGCTCAGAAAATTCAGCTCTGAGTTTTGATAAATCCTCACTATCAGACCTTAGTCTTTCGACTTCATCGGTCAGCGATATGACTTTATGCTTGAGTGAAGTGTAATCCTTCACGATAGCATTTTTTAGAGAGTATATGATCGATGCTAAATCTGCATACAAATTATAGCAAAGGGCAAATAAATTTATAAACAACCCAAGGGTTGTTCGATCCCACAAGGATAGTGCAACCCTTGGGTTGTTTATAAATTTGTTTGCCCTTTGCTATAATTTGTATGCAGATTTAGCATCAATCAAATTGGCGTCGTTGCCGGAGATAGTCAGACGGCGAACCATTACTGGAATGTTGAAGAACTTCTGGATTGGGTTGTACTCTTTCTTTTTATTTTCGAGTTAGTATTATTTTTCTTTGTTTTGGGGTCTGTCGCTGTGTTTTTCATTCGCGTGAGTTTTTTTGAGTCGCGTTTGTCTCGGCCGAGGTGAGTCCCACCACGGTCGAGATGAATTCTCCATCCCGGCCGAGTTGAGTCACAAACTGGCCAAGATAAAAACTTCCATCCCGGTCGAGATACGTATTATCAAGGCCGGGACAGCCTAATCTTTTCCTCGTTTTCTGTGCAGGTGCATGAACACACGGAGCAAAGGGAAGACACTCGAGCCCGTTATACTAGAGATCGAAGCAGCCTGCAGAAACATTAGAAAGAGAGGAAAAAGATGAACTTCGAGATGGAAGCGAATCAAGAAGCCCCTCTGCAGAACATGACACCGGAGGAGCAGAGGCAGTTTGTGAATGAGGTGCAGCAACTGAGGGCGCAACTTCTTGCAGCCCAAGCTACCCAAGCCGAGCAAGCCGCAAGACTGGCAGAACTGAATGAAAGGCAGGTCATGGTGCCACAGAGGTCTATTCTAGACCGATTTTTACCACAGCAGGAGGAAGCAGGATTCAGGGTTGGCATCAACGCCAACAATTTTGAGCTGTGCACAGGGCTGATACAGATGGTGCAGCAGAACCAGTTTGGGGGAGAGCCGTAGAGGATCCGTATGCCCACCTCAACCAATTCATAGAGGTGTGCGACACGATAAAGCAGAATGGAGTCCCCCAAGACGTCATCAGGATGAGACTGTTCTCGTTCTCACTCAGAGACGAGGCGCGGTCTTGGTATGCTGGGCTTGATAAAAGCCAAATTGGGACATGGGAGGAGCTGCGAGCAACATTCCTCACCAACTACTTCCCACCGAGCCTGTTGCTGAAAAGGAAAGCTGCCATCACCACGTTCAAGCAGCTCTATGATGAGTCACTGCATGAAGCCTGGAAGAGGTACAAGGAGCTCCTGCGACTCTGCCCTGGACATGGAATTGATCTCGAGATGCAGGTCTGCCACTTCTACGAAGGTCTGAACCCTCACATGAAGGAATTGGTGGATGCATCTGCTGGCGGGATCTTGATGAAGAAAAGTGGAGCAGAAAGTATGAGGCTTCTGGCAGACATGGCACTGAACAGCCATCAGTGGCCTACTGAGAGACAGATGTCAGTCAAAGCCGTGGAGGCCAAGACAGAATTTGATGTGGTCGCGGAGGTGAAGAAGCTCCGAGAGGAAATTGAGAAGCTAGGGACTGCAAAGGTGGCTGCCAATCCTACTGAGCCGAGCATGGCAATTGTTCCGGTGGAGGCTGACTACATCAACCGGGGAGCTAGCAGTTCGTCTGGAGCTGCAAATTCGGAGGTAAACTATATTGGAGGTGGTTATCACAATAACTACCGAGGTAATCAGGGGTATCACTATAACCATGGGCGATCTCACCCTGGTTTTTCTTATGCTAACCCCACTACTGCAGAACACCCTCCCCCTGAGTTTGATGTAGGTACTGGAGGCGAAATTGTGGAGAAAAAGAAGTCTGTGCTGGAGGAAACACTTGAGAAATTCATAAAAAGCTCAGACAATAGATTCGGCAAGGTGGAGAATGAGGTGAAAGGCATGGCAAATCACATGCAACTAATGACAAAGCACTTGCAGATGATGGACACCCAATTGAGTCAGATTGCCACTACTTTGGGGAATCAGCACAAGCCGGGCCAACTTTCGAGCATGACAGAGACAAATCCAGCAAAGGCAAAGCCAGTAAATGCCATCTCTCTACAATCTGGAAGGAGATATGAAGGCCCGAGCAACCCAAAAAGAGAAGATTTTGGAGGAGCAGAGGAAGAAAATCCCGAGCAGAACAGCTCTGTCTCGGCCGAGATGGCCCCCATCCCGGTCGAGGCAGAGGAAAGCAGGCCAGCCAAGATAGAAGGAGACACGGCCGAGATAGAGAAGAGCATAACGGCCGAGGCGGAGTGTGAACCGGCCGAGACAGAAGATGCGAGCCCGGCCGAGGCAAGCCAGACACGGTCGGGGCAGATGGAGAGTGAGACGGCCGAGATAGATGCATCCCGGTCGAAACAGAAGGCCAAGCAGGGCGAGAAAGAGAAGGAAAAGGAAGGAAGAAAAACTGATCTGGTGCCTCCAATGCCTTTCCCACAGCGATTCGCAAAGAAAAGGGAGGACTCTAAATTCAATAATTTTGTTGAAAATCTTAAACAGGTGAACATTAACATACCTCTTGTTGAAGCTCTCAGGGAGATACCGGGATACATGAAATTCCTAAGGAGGCTGATGAGCGAGAAGAAGCAGTTCGTGGAAAACAAAACTGTAAAGATCCATGAGAAATGCAGCCTACTCCTACAGAAGCAGATCCCGATCAAGAGGTCTGACCCAGGATGCTTCTCGATACCTATCGAGATCGGAGGCAAAGAGTTCCAGAATGTACTATGTGACACTGGGGCAAGTATCAACCTGATGCCCTGGTCTATCTACAAGAAGCTGGAAATCGGAGAGATGAGAGCCACTACAATCACCCTCCAGATGGCGGACTGATCTGTGTCCAAGCCCAAAGGTATTGTCGAGGATGTTCTCATTCGTGTTGGTCATTTGATTTTCCCTGCAGATTTCGTTATCCATGACATGAAGGAAGATGCCAACACTCCGATGATCCTGGGAAGAGAGTTCCTCGACACAGTTGGTGTCCTGATCGATTGCAAGAAGGGGGAGATCACACTGAGAGCGAATGAAGAGTCTGTAACCTTCTGCATAGATAAGAACAAGAGGAAAGGAGAGTGCAACCGGATCACTACTGCTGAAGAAGAGGAAGAAGGAGACGAGTCACCGGAGGAAGAAGAAGAAGCCATCCGGTGGGAACAAGGAAACGAGTCAGTGAAATCGGCAATTAAGTTGCCTCCTTCCGAGTACACCACTGTCATTCAGAACCGGCGGGTCTTCATGATTGATTCAAGGGGTCGACGAGTCTGGACTCGACTGCCTTGGTGAGCTGGAAGCTGAGTCGAGCCACGACGGTAAATAAGGCACTGAATGGGAGGTAACCCATTGTGTTTTCAATTTTTCCCTTTTCGTTTTATTATTTTCGAATTTTTTTATTACTATTACTTCACTTTTGTTTTCCTTTTGAAAAAAAAAATCGAAGACTGTCCCGGCCGAGGAAGAGCTTGCCACGGCCGAGACAGAAGTCCGAGACGTGGAACACTTCGACCGAGACAGAGGTCGACAAGAAGGCTCCATCCCGGCCGAGATGATGTTCGCCACAGCCGAGATGGAGTGCCAACAGCCCAAAATCCACGCCGGTTAAAGTCTGAAGATGAAGGATAAAAAGTTGGTGTCTGAGGCCAACCAGTGAGGTACAGTTTCGAACTCTGAATCTGACTTTCAAACTTATTCTCTCTGACTTTCGAATAAGTTTTGGGGGATGAAGATTGAAGGGTTTTGAAACTCTTTTCTATCTTTTATTTGCTTTATTTAAATTTCTGCATGAATAAATTTTTTTTTTAATTTTTTTTTTTTGAATAAAACGCGAGATTGTGGGAATTTGAGTATGATTGAACCCTAGGACAAGAATGCAAGATTTGAATTGATTGACTTAGCTTGCGTTGATTGTGATAGTGGTTGAGTATGCCTATGAATGTGAATACCGCATGATTACTTGTTTTGATACTTGCGTTGGCATGAGTTAGATGATGATCTGATGTTTACTGTGGAAGAAAAATTGTCCTAAGTGTGAGTTTTTGAGCCTGAAATTCGATTGTGAGTGTGTCTGCAATTTTGAGTTTCTCTAGAACTTGCTCTGTTTCTCTTTCAAGACTGCTAGTGTGCACAGGTTTAGGAAGTGATTTTAGGCCATCTTTGTTTAGCCTATTTTCCCATACACTGTCCTAATTAAATGTTATCCCTACTCAACCCTTTTGAGCCTATGAGATTTTCTTTCTTTGTCTATGGGTTAGAAATAAATAGGGGAATCAACTCTTGTCCATGAGAGTGGGTTGGGATTTGTTTGAGAAAGGATAAGATATTATTATAAGGGTAAAAGCAAAAGAAAAGGTTGGGCTCTAGAAAAGAAAAAAAATGTGTTGTTGTGTTTAATCCTTATAAGCTCAAATGTATAATCAAAAAATTTGTTTAGAGCATAAAAGGATATGTGTGAAAAAGAGAAAAAAAAAAGGGAAAAAGAGAGCCTTGTTTGATGTTGAATATTATAGGAGATGGGTGGATATGAATAGATAGTGAGTTGAGATTGATGAAGTGGATGCACTGAATTTGATTTTGAGTCACTTGGCCATATATTTCCCTACCCTTCACAAAAGCCTACATTACAACCTTGAATAAAGTCCTTTCTGATCTTAGACTTGTGTGCACATATTTGCAGTGGAGATTGAGATTATTTGCAAGCCTATGGTAGAACTTGATTTTCATGACTTGTGTGTGATCTCATAATTATCCTAAACACTTGAGTGAATGAGCGAAACACTTCCCATGTGAGTCTTCCATAGTTTACAGATTTTCTGATTCTTTCAAAAATGCTGATGTTTAGTAGATTTACGAGTTTGAATGTGATGAA
Organism: Plectranthus barbatus; assembly: GCA_026898455.1. Taxonomy (NCBI): domain Eukaryota; kingdom Viridiplantae; phylum Streptophyta; class Magnoliopsida; order Lamiales; family Lamiaceae; genus Plectranthus; species Plectranthus barbatus. The sequence goes on from JAPKLW010003701.1 coordinate 35,755, forward strand.
TCTTGTGAGGCATTGCACTACTCTTCTGCTTGAACTTTTAATTCTTTCTTTTGTTGATTGAGGACAACCAAGTGTTTAAGTTTGGGGGTGATCGATGCTAAATCTGCATACAAATTATAGCAAAGGGCAAATAAATTTATAAACAACTCAAGGGTTGGTCGATCCCACAAGGATAGTGCAACGAGTGAAGATCATGTACTGGATATGGTTTTCAGATCTTTTGTTTGGGCAAATCAATTTTTGGGGTTTTGGTTTTTTGAAAACAAGTAAATACAAAGGGTGGAATTCAAATATTAGAAAGCACAGATTCTAGGGAAATCTACCAAACTGATCAACATGCAAGAAACAAATATTCAAACCCATGAAACACAATTTTGGTGGAAAACCTTTTATTTTGGAGTTAATTCCTTGGTCGGACAGATAATCAAAAGTATTAAACTCTTACTTCCTATTATCGATTTTCACCTTTCGGTCCTTCAATCAATAACTAAAACCTATTCCAATTTTCATCTCTCGATCCTTCAATTGAAAATAGATTTGAAATAAAATCAAAGAGTTTAAACCAATACAAGGGTTTGAATAAATAAATCTAAACAAGCATCACAGATGGAGAAATCCTAGAACCTGTTTAGGGTTCTAGCCTAACATATTAAAGATAAAAATTGCAGGGAAAAATAAAGATTGCATTAAAAAGTAAAGGTTCAATAAAAAGTAAAGAGGAATTCTAAAGAAAACATAAAATAAAGGTGTAAAAACTGTAAAGGGGGAAGAAGGTAAAAACTAAAAGAAGGTTTTCAAAACTAAAAAGCTAATAATTCTGAGCTATTGAAGAGTTTATATAGTAGTAGGGTTGAGGCCTTGGATGCATATCTTCAAAAGGTATGATTTATTGCTTCCAAATTGATGTATATCTTGTTCCCCAAGCAATTCTCGCCCAAAATATGTGAAAATCTCGCAAAATCTCGCCAAAACAGTCTGTCTCGGCCGAGATGGCCCTTGCCACGGCCGAGATGGAGAATTCGGCCCGGCCGAGATAGCTTCATTTCGGTCGAAACAGAGACGTTTCCGCCACTTCCGACCCTTCTGCGCAGTCTTACGGTTTTGGCCATAACTTTTGCATCCGAACTCCGATTGATCCGATTCTAGTTGCGTTGGAAAGCTAATTCAAAGATCTTTCAAATGACATGCTCCATTAGCTCAGATTCTATCGGTGGAAGAAGAAGTGACTGTTTTTTTTAACATCAGCTGCTTTCAGAACGGGTTCTCCATTGGATTTGGCCTAAAACCTGCGAAATCTTACCATGGCAAGCATAATACCCTCTAATATATAATCATGCTCAGTTTATTCAAGAAAACAAACTAAAATGCATAAAAAAAAAAAA
>JAPKLW010003702.1:0-37129 GCA_026898455.1 Plectranthus barbatus
AATCTTTATTTTTTATATAGATTTTTGTTATATTAAAATTCTTTTTCTTATGACCAATTTTCTCATCTCCGTCTTTCAACTGATAACTATAAACCTAGATTCAATATCATCTCTTGATCCTTCATTAAATCTAGACTCATTCAACTAAACTAGGTAATTGAATCTTTGCAAGTAATTTGGGCCCAAGATCCGATCTTGACTTCAAGTTAACCAAATTATAACTTCAGAGACACGTGCGTTGACCGACATGCATGGCGTCGGTCGACACAAGTCTATTCTCATCGATCTCCTGGGTTAACTAGCCACATCACCCATCGACCCTTCACGTCGATCGACATAAGGCACGTCGATCGACACGGAGTTCATTTTCCAAAATTCTCAATCATCATCTACATCAACTAACTTTTGGTGCGTCAGTCGAAAAAAGAGCACTCCTCTTTTCACCTTTCATCTTTCTTAGTCACTTTTTTCACGTCCAAAACCTGCAAAAATGCACCACCACAAGCATAAACCTAATAATACATACTCATGCATAATAAAAGATAATAATATACTAAAACTACATAGAATACTAAGAAAATAATAAATATGAGTAGATTTGCGAGCTTATCATCACCCTAAACTTGAATGTTTGATTGTCCTCAATCAATAGGCAAGAAAGAATCAAAAGATCATGCAATTGAAACAAGCAATGCCTCACAAGATTCATTACAATCAGGATTGAATATCCATATTACATAAGCAATGCGAAAGAGAGAAAATCTATCAACTGTGGAAGAACTCACAGGAAATATATCGCTGAACTCACAAGTGTTTAGGGTCAATAAAAGCATCAAATTATGTATGAAGAAATTTCTACCATAGGCTTGCAATTTTTCTACTATCTCCACCGCTTAAATGTGCACACAAGTATATAATCAAAAAGGACTTTTATTGGGTTGTAATGCAGGATTTTTTTGAAAAAGGTAGGGAAATATAGTTAAGTGACTAAAATAAATTGAGCTGACCATCTCAACAAATTAAAACCACTCTATATCATCATCTACCTTGTCACCTAAAATACATCAATAAACTCTCCTTTTCTTCTTAGCACTTTCGAATTTCTTATGCTCTTAGATACTTTGTATCTTTTTCTCTCTTTGTTTCTTCTATTTTTTTTTTCAAAGAGCTTATGGGAATTCAAATTTTCTTTTGAGTCCACTATCATGCACCTTCACATCAACCACTAATTTGGCATATTTTATCCAATCCACTACCAATTTACCCCATCCATACCACAACTCAAGACACGAGCGAAACAAAAACTTTTTTTAAGCTCGTAGACAAGGAAATAATTGTAAAGGCTCAATGTGGCTAACTAGGGTTTATTCTCTTGCAAGGGATAATGTATAGGATATTGGGTTATTAAAGATGGCCTAATATCATTTCCTAGCCTTGTGCATACTTTGCAGTCTTTACATAGAAAAGAAACAAGTTCTAGAAAAAAACATACACGAAAGTCTCACATCAAACGAATCAGGCTCAAATCTCACTCGGGTAAAATATTTTCTTCCACGGTAAACTTCAAATCGACTTAATCAGATACAAGTGCAAGTTTCAATCCAATCTATCATGTGGTATTCCACTTTCATAGGCCATTCAACCACAATCAAATTCTATCTAAACTCAACCATCAATCAATTTTAAACTCACAATCATGCTTAGGATGGATCAAATTTAATAAATTCTCACAAACTAGCATAAAATCTTTTAAAAAAAAATTTCTTGGCAAAAATTTAAATGCATAAAGCTGAATAAGTAAAATATAGAAAATCCCAACTCTTGTCCACATCCCTCAAACTTTTTCACTCAAAGAGTGGAGAAAGTTTGAGAATCAGACAAGAGAGGGAACTGTACCTGGTAGTTGATCTTAGACATCAAATTTCTTATCCCCCGAGCACTTCAACCTTGCTAACCGAGTTGTACATCGATCAACATAGAGCTCCACATTGACCCCCAACTGTCAAATCGCAACCTTCGACGACCTCTATGTGTCGACTGATGCCAGACATGTTGGTCTATAAAGAGGCTTCCACTTCTCAAATTTTTAACTGAAAAAAAGTTAAACAACACAAAAACAAAATAAAAAGCAAAGTAAAATAAAAGTAAATCAATTAAATATTGGGTTACCTCCCAACAAGTGATTTAGTTAACATCATAGGTCGACAATACCTCAAGTCATACCAAGGAGGTCAATCCAGACACGATGACCTCTAGCATCCACCATGTAGACCTTCCTATCTCGAATGATGGTTAATCTGAAGAAGAAGGAATGAAGGAAACTAACATTTCAGTTTCTATGCAGGATCCATTTTTGGAAGATCAACCTTCAAGAGAGGAAGAACTAGTTTTATATTCTTCACTAACTTCTGTTCTAGTTTCAGGAATTGATTTTCCAGGTTCTTCTATTAAACCAATCAAAGTCAGCCAGCTCCAGAAGCCAAGATGGTTGAGATATCACCCAGAAGATGCAGTTTTAGACAATATTGCAAATCCACTTCGCACCCGCCTAGGAAGTGCTTTGATGTCGTGCTTTATCTCTCAACAATTAGAACCAACAAAGATCGGAGATGCCTTGTAGTTGACAGATTAGTTCAATGCATTGCAAGAGGAGTTAGTAGAATTCACTCGCAATAATGTGTGGTATTTGGTGGATAGACCAACACACCAATCAGTTATTGGAACGAAATGGGTGTTCAAGAACAAGTATGATGAAACTGGCACGATCGCGAGGAACAAAGCTAGATTAGTTGCCAAAGGATATGCACAGTGCGTGGGCATAGATTTCGACGAGACATTTGCGCCAGTTGCCAGACTAGAGGCCATTCGATTGTCTTTGGCTTATGTTGCACATCATAATTTCACAGTTTTTTAGATGGAGGTGAAGAGTGCTTTTATCAATGGGGAACTGAAAGAAGAAGTATATGTTTAACAGCCCTCAGGCTTCAAAGAAGGGAATCAAGATTATAAACTGAGGAAAGCTTTATACGGGTTGAAGTAGGCACCCAGAGCGTGGTATGAGACACTTTTCCAGTTTCTTCTCAAGAATGAATTTGAGAAAGGAAAAATTGACAGAACTCTATTCAGAATTAAGGACGGAACTGATATCTTGTTAGTCCAAATTTATGTCGATGATATCATTTTTGGTAGCAAGAACTTGGAGCTATGCGAGAAATTTGCCCAATTGATGCAAAGTAATTTTCAGATGAGTATGATGGGCAAGATGACATATTTCCTCGGTGTACAAGTGATAGAAATTGAAGGTGGAATTTTCATCAATCAAAGGAAATACACCAAGGATTTGATCAACAAGTTTTGCCCAGAGAAAACTAAAACCTTGAGGACTCCTATGAACCCCAGTTTTCAAATCAACCTTGATGAAGAAGGAGAACCAGTTAACACAACTAGCTACAGAGGATTCATCAGTCATTGTTATATCTGACCGCGAGTAGGCCAGATATCTCATATGTTGTTGGAGTCTGTGCGAGATTTCAAGCCAATCCTAAGAAATCGCACATGGAAGCTGCCAAGAGGATTGTGAAATACCTGAAAGAAACTGAATCCTTAGGTATATGGTATCCCAAAACTGATGAACTAATTTTAAATGGATATTCAGATTCAGATTTTGGAAGTTGTATGTTAGGAATATTGCTCGATATATTAAACCCTTTTTGTTGTCAATGATTCATAATTATGTTTTTGTATGTTTTGGTGCATCAAAGCTCTAACAACTCAGTATCGAGTCAAATGTAAAAGTCCTGTGTAGGGAATGTATACTCAGTTGTAATAGAACTAGAAAATAAGAAGAATCAAGAATGTTGAAGGAATCAATAGACTTGATGATTGCTGAAGAGTGTTGAAGAAGACAAAAAGGCTAGCAATACGAAGGAATGCTGAAGAAGTAACTCCAGTAGAACCTGAAGATCTTAGCACAAACTGCTGAGATGCCAGCAGTATGCAAACGGCCAGCAAACGACCATCAAAAATCAAGAGAAACATTGAAGTCATAAATTAGACGGACCCAAATCACAAGAAAACCCGACGAATCAGAGAAAAGAACAATCATCAGACACAAAGGAGGTTTCAGATCTAAACAAAAGTTCCGTTCTGACAGAGATTACTACAAATAGAAGCTACGCCAATCAGAGATGAGGAAACTTGAGGAGTCTCTGTCCACTGCAGAAAAAGGAAGAACGCAGATAGGCTAGCAATGCCTTTGAGTCTAACGGATAAGATTCAAACAGCCGTTTGAATCTTCACCTATAAATAGGTGTCATCTTGATTTGATTCAAAAGTTTACGAATTTCTACTTACAGGGATAACAAGAGAAGATCTAATCACTCTCTACACTACGTGAACTCATCCGAGCTAGTGCTTGATTGAAGCTTTCCACAAGCTATCATATCTGAAGCTCGAGACCTACGAAGCTAAGCTTCCAAGGTTATTTTGGGATCCTTTTTACTTTGGAAAGAATCCAGCAGTCACGATTGCTCTACATGCGTGACTCTTACGGGCAACGCCAACACAAGGATAGGTTTTGAGAAGAACTATAAAACTCCCAATAGTCGACGTCCAAAGAGAAGGGAGGTTTGTCCTCACTCTATGGAGCGACAAAGGTTGAAAATTGAAGACCGAGGTGCTTCAAGGTGCGCGCTGACCAGACGGAGGAGCTGCTAAATGTTAGAGATCAGGCCTGACCTTTTACTCAATCTTATAGTGATTTTTCAGTCAGAGGACTGAAGAGTGGACGTAGAACAGTTGTTCGAACCACTATAAATCCTTGTGTCTCTTTTAATGCTTTTATTCATTATTGTGTAGCCGTGCATACTTGAAACTCAACACATCAAGTGTTGTAGTATAAAATGCAAATTAACTTAACGAATATTTGAGCTTAAACACATTTGATAAACACTTGCTAAGTCAAGATCTTAGCAAGATAAGTGTAAGATTGTATTAATACTTCCGCTGCATATAAAACACTCAGATCGAGGACCAACAAGTGGTATCAGAGTAGTTGGTCTTTACAGACTAGCTGCTTCTGAGTCGCTTAGGACCAAATTCACATTTTCCTTGCACATCTGTGTTTGTGTGTTTAGCTCAGGTTCAAAGCAATGGCGAACAACGTGAAGTTTGCAAAGTTCACTTCAGAATCCTACTCTACCTGAAAAAGAGGCCGTTGATCACGCTGATGAACATCCATCCAGAGATGAAGCAAGTGATAGAAAAAGAACCAATCAAAATCCAAAAGGTAAAGACAAGGGTTGGAGAAGATGTAGCAGGACCAAACGTAATGGTGGATAAGCCGTTTGAAGAATGGACTCCAGAAGAATGAGTTCATGACCAACTGTTACGTAGCCGTGGATTTAATATTAGGTGCCTTGTCACTTACTCTAATGGCAGAAGCGTTGGAGTACGAGAATGCCAAAGAAATGTGGGATTCTTGATACTCTAAGTACGGAAACATATGAAATGAAGAGAAACAAGCTACAACAATGGGTAGACAGGTATGAATCTTTTCAACTAATTCCAGGTGAAACCATCAAGGACATGGAGGCCAGATTCAACACCATTGTAGCTAAGTTAAAGAAGCTAGGATGAACGTACGAGCTTCCAGACATTGACTCAAAGATTCTCTCAAGAATACTAAAGAAAGACTAGTTTGTCAAAGTGACCAGTCTGAAGGAGAAAGATCTGTCAGCAATCAGTACCAAAGAGGTGTTTGCTCAACTTAAGGCGCACGAATGGGACATCACGCAGATCAACAAAAACGAAGCTGTTCGTGCTGTAGTAACCATTGAATAACCAGTTGAGGATGATACTTCCTTCGTGAAGAGAGATAGACAGAATTGGAAAACTAAGATGCCATTTCACTCAGATCGACCAGCCCAATCCAGTCCAACAAAGGAGATTCCTTACATCAGTGGATCTCAAGTCAACGAAGCAGAATGCTCGGTCAGCAAACTGGAAGAATAGATGAAGAAACTTCAAAAGCTACTGCTGAAAGCCAAAGGAAAAAAGAAGATTTTCAGCAAAGTCAGCCAGCAGATAGCAGAAATGTACAGAAAGCGCCAAGAACATGCTACAAATGCAATTCCTCAGATCACCTGAAGTTCTAATGCCCTCAAGTAGATCCAGAGGAAAGGGAGAGATTGAGGAAGTTGTTCGAAAGGCGAGCATCAAGGGCTGTCACTAAGCCCTACTGACAAGGACGAAACTACCAGACATCCAAAATCATGACGATGAAAACTATTCATCAGAGAATGAAGAGGATGTTCTCATGGTATTCATGGCCGACATCAATGAAGAGCAGATATGTGAATCAGCTCTAGCTGTCACAGGAAACCAGGTAACAACTTCTATTTTATCAGCTGCCTCTACTTCTGATAATATGCATGATACTGCTGATTCATATTACTCGGAATCAGATGAGATAACTGTAAAACTTTTGCAAAAAGAATTTTCAAAAGTTCATGCATTAAAGGATATTTTAGTAAAAGAAAGTTCCTCGCTGAAATCTCGACTTTCCATTTTGACCAATGAGATTGAAAAATCTAGGTCATCAGATGAGGAACTTTTAAAATTGAAAACAAAGTTCTTCTCCTTGAATGAAAAGCTTAAAATTTTAAAATAGGAGAATGAAACTTTGAAAAGTAAAAACTCCGTGCAAAATACCTGTCAATGTAAATTTTCAAAAAACACGAGAGACCTGCATGAGATTCTAAGTGTCCAAAGAACGAAGAACTTCGCTGGAATAGGATTTGATGAAGAAAATTCATGTGATGTTGAATCAAGTAAGACGAAGAAAATTATATTTGTCCCAACAACTGGGAAGATTCAACAATCTGCTAGGAAAGATAAGAGGAAAAGTTTTAAGTTAAATGCTCAGCAGAAATGTTGGCATACTAGCATCCCTCAGCTGAATACTCAGCAAAGACTAGACTATAAGTCTACTGAAAAAAGATCAGCAATGTCAGGGTATATAACCCAGCAGACTGTTCCATCTGCTAGGAAGGTTAATACAAATCCTTGCAAGGCTAAACAGCCTGCTGAGATTGCAAGGAAGCCAACATACACTCCAAGTAGAAGGAACACCTACTTGAGGCTAGAGTCTAAATCAAAATAATTTCAAAAGACAGTGATGGCTCGACATGACACTACACATTCCTATGCTGATTTAAGATATTACTCCAATAGGAAAGAAAGGGTAGTAAAACGTGATGAAAAATGAAATGTCAAAATCACGAAGGTCTGGATTCCCAAGGGAATGATCCAGAGAAGTAATCCTGCAAGAGCCATAATTGATCGAGTACCAAAAATATAACTTCTTTGTTTTGCCGAAATAGGGTCCAGGAAGAAAATCCTCAAGGAAGCTTAAAAAATGGATCCTAGACAGTGGATGCTCAGGTCACATGACAGGAGATGAATAGATCTTCACAGAACTCCATAAGATCAGCAAAAGTGGTCAGCAAGCATCATGCCTCATAGCATTCAGCAATGAAGAGACAAACTGGCTATGGCACAAAAGGCTAACACATCTAAACTTTAAAACTATCAATTATATTGCCAAGAATAATATTGTTGCAGGACTACCTAACAAAACCTTCAAGAAGGAAGGAATATGCACAACCTTTCAACATGGAAAACAAGCTAAAACGTCATTCAGATCCAATCTGGAAAAGGCCACATCCAATAGAATCCTTGAGCTGCTGCACATGGATTTATTCGGCCCAGTGACTCCACCCACTGTAGGTAATAAACAATATACCTTGGTTGTTATTGATGATTATTCTAGGTACACATGGGTGAGATTACTCAAAAGCAAGGACGAGGTGAAGATTGTCCTGCTGGAACTGATACTCCGAGTACAGAACGACAAAGTGCTCACGGTGAAAAGGATAAGATCCGACAATGGTACATAATTCTGTAATGGAGCATTAATGGACTTCTACGCCGATGCTGGGATAGGACATGAAAGATACACTGCAAGAACACCTCAGCAGAACGGTTTGGCAGAAAGAAGAAACATAACTCTCAAAGAGGCTGTGCGAATAATGCTTGCGGATATAGATTTGAGTCAAAGATATTGGGGAGAAGCTGCAATGAATGCTTGCTACACGCATAATCAAAGTGGATCAAATCCTCGCTTCAACAAGACTCCTACGAAATATATCATGGTCGTAAGCCTTCCTTAGCTCATCTTCGTGATTTTGGTTCACCATGTTATATCCATAATAATATGAAGTCTAAGTTAAGTACTTTTTCTCCCAAAGCTAACGAAGGAGTGTTCCTAGGATACGAACATCCATCTCACAAGGGATAAAGAGTGCTTAACAAGACAACCACGCTTGTGGAAATAACATGTAATGTTATTTTTGATGAAGCTACTTTAGTACGCAGGACCATGAGAATTCAAGGAGATGAGACTCATGAAACCAATGATGTCAATGGACCTTCGGGCTCGAATACTTCCGAAGCTGAACCGATTGATCCGACTAGGTTAATGAGTGAATCATCATCTCTACTGGAGATCTTGACTGATTAGCCAACAGTCAAGATGGCCTGTGATGCAAATGGTAATGTTGAGGCCACCATAAATTATCTCGAAGAACTCACATGTCAAAGGAGAACTCAAGAAGAGAAAGTTCATCAGTAAAATAAAGAGGCTGCTGAGAGTCCCCAAAATGGCGAGAGAATTGCTGAAGATAACTCTGCTGAAGACAACCAGGAAGAGAATGCTGGAAATAGGAGTACTACATCAGCAAACCCGAATCCAGTAGACGATATTCTAAGAGACAATCATTCAACAGAAGACACTCCAACAAGTGTAGCAGAAAACTTGGAAAATCTACAGCTTGTTGAGTACCAGTCTCCGAAGAACCTATCGAAACGTTCAACAGTCAAGCCATTCCAGTAGAAGAATTACAAAGACCAAAATGGCTACTCAGAGATCATCCCTCTAAAGCGATCTTAGGAGATCTTACAGATCCAATCCGAACCAGACACAACGCCATGCTAATTTGCTTTATATCACAGGAAGAGCCTACCAAAATAGCAGACGCACTTAAATCAGCTGATTGGATCAACACAATGCAGGAGAAATTGTCAGAATTCACAAGGAATCACGTATGGGATCTCGTCGATAGACCGACACATCAATTAGTGATAGGAACCAAATAGGTATTCAAGAACAAGCGCGACAAAAAATGGACTCGTTGTTCGCAATAAAGCCAGACTCGTTGCTAAAGGATATGTACAGTGCGAAGGAATAAACTTCGATGAAACCTTTACTCCGGTGGCTCGACTTAAAGCAATCAGGTTATTTCTAGCATATGCTGCCCATCATGATTTTACTGTCTTTCAGATGGACGTCAAGAGTGCATTCCTGAATGGTGAATTAAAGGAGGAAGTCTACATGGAGCAACCTCCAGGGTTCGAGCGCGGAAACAAGGTGTACAAATCAAAGAAAGTTCTCTATGGTCTGAAACAAGCCCCAAGAGCTTGATATGAGACGTTATCACAGTTTCTGCTGAAGAATGGATTAAGGAAAGTGAAGATCGACAGGATGTTATTCTTGATCAAAGATGCGGAAGACACTTTGCTCTCCAAATCTATGTGGATGACATCATATTTGGATCAAGAAATTTGACTCTGTGTGAGAAGTTTGCTAGTCTTATGCAGACTAACTTCCAGAAGAGTATGATGGGAAAGATGTCATATTTCCTAGGTCTGCAAGTTCAGCAATCCAGCGATGGGATCTTCATCCACCAGAAGAAGTACACCAAGGATCTTATCAACAAATTTTTCCCAGAAAAAACGAAGACACTGCGGATTCCAATGAGCACAACTTGTCAAATATCAATGGATGAAGAAGGCAAATCCGCGGATCCTACAACATATAGAGGAATAATTGGCTCTCTTCTATATGTGACGGCCAGCAGATCAGACATTTCATATGTTATAGGAGTATGTGCGAGATATCAAGCAAATCTGAAGAAATCGCACATGGAGTACGTACAAAGGATTATCAGATACTTAAAAGGAACGAAATCCTTAGGAATTTGGTACCCCTGAGGAGATGATCTCACACTCGTTGGATATTCAAACTCAGACTTTGGAGGATGTCGAATTGATCGAAAGAGCACGAGTGGGACATGCCAATTCATTGGTCATAAGTTGATAAGCTGGTTCAGCAAGAAGCAACACTCCGTAACAACATCCACAACAGAAGTTGAATACGTGGCTACTGCAAGTTGCTGTACACAGGTGCTGTGAATAAAAAAACAACTTCAAGACTATGAAGTCCGCACTGGCTACGTTCCTATTTACTGCAACAACAACAGTGCGATGTGTATTATAAAGAATCTAGTACATCACTCTAGGATGAAGCATATCGATATCCTACATCATTTCATCAGGTATCATATTGAGAAAAAAGGATATCTCCGTGGATTATATCAGGACTAAAGACCAGCTAGCAGACATCTTCACTAAACCTCTAGCAGAAGGAAGATTCAAGGATCTTTGTCTGAAGCTCGGTCTATTAGGGCTAGATGAGGTTATGGAAGAATGAGTCCCAACTCTCATTTTTTTCTTTGATTTCTTAGAGTTCTTGAAGATTATTTGAAAATCTTAAATCTACTGGATATATGGAATTATTTAGATTTCTTAGAGATTATGCGGAATAAGAGTGTGTCCAATCTCATGCTCTTCAGAGGAATTTTAACAAATTCCATCCGATCGCCGAGTCCCAGCTCTCAGCAATCTTGACGATCAAAATAGAGAAATATTATTTTTCAGCAGACCTAGTCAGGAAAATGCTGAGTCTTAGCTCTCAGCATATGATGATGACTGCTGAATCAATTTTGGGAAATTGATCAGATAAGGGAACAAATATCGGGATGCTCAACCGACATATCAAGTAAAGATCATATTTAATGACGAAGCGACGATTGATATTTGCTATCATTATCAAAGACTTTGTTCAAGGCTCGAGACGATTCAATTCTGAAAATAACATCTCGTGTGGCCACGTGGAAAGTCACACCGAAACCATCGGTTCCCGAGGCAAATGAAGTGATTGGTTGAACAAGTCTCTAGGGCGAATAACATCTATTTAAGGGGATGATAGTCACTTAGTAATTCATATCCCACACCTTTGAAACCCAGAACCGCCCTATGCCTTTATCCCCTTCATTCAAACCCTGTTGCTCGAGAAAAACCAGAAATATCTTCTACCATTTCACCAAAATACCTTCAGAATAGGTTCGAGCAACGTGACTTGGAAGTCTCCAAATTGAGAGGAAGAGTCGTAATCTTCACAGAGATCATATCTAACAAGATTCTCTCAATTCTCAGTTCATCTTTGATGATGAGTTTTCTGATATTAGAATCGACTGGGGACTGGAGATTCATTCCGTCAGGCCATGACAACATTCTTAATGGAGAAATATATGCTTGTCAGGTGGGTTTGAGGATGAATATTTCTTAGTCACATGATTTGAGAATACTTTTGGGTAAGGGTTCTCAAATAACTAATTCCTAATCTCTTCTTCCGTGCACCAACATTGGAAAATAGAGACGAAGAAGAAAAATGAAGAATGTGTCTATGGATGGAGTTGATGCAACTCAAGTGCATCTACTTGGCATCCAGGACAACAAAAGCATGCTGGCGGTACAGATGATACCAAACCTACTTGTAGGAAACATCTGTGAAGTGCCGGGTGCTGGTAAGAAAAGTGGACAAGAGCACCGATCTGAGCAGATGGGGAGATCTGCTGGACTTGGACTTTCTTCCGTGTGCTGTCCACTGGGGAATGAGAAGGATGAAAGCCGAAGAGATGTCTAGGAGGGAGCGCAAGTTCAAGAAGGTAGAACATGAACTTGAAGCTGGATATCTCTCAGCCAACAAGAGATTGCTGCGCAGGTTGGGTGACTTGCAGTAATGAGCTCGGGGAAAAGACCAAGAAGGAGCAGATATAACAAATGCGTTATTTGGAGCAGTCTTAAGACAAATTGATCATTGTAAACTTGTAGTATTATACTTTGCGAAGTGTAACTCTTGTAAATTAGTGATGTCAATAAAATGCTCGTTTTGATGACAATACTCTATTGTCTCAAACAAAATAACTGCCTAAATCAAAATGCTAGATCAATACACTCCTTGTGTACTTAGAATCCTATCTACAATTCTTATGATTTTCCTGGTAAAAGACTGAAAATGTTAAAGGAAAATATGAAGATAGGAATTTCTTAAAGGTCTCCCCAATCTTAGTTAGAAGCAGAGTGCTTGATAGCTGAAAATGGAGAACTTGTTCAAGCAAACTATTCTCTGCTGACTGCGGAGTCCAAGCTCTCAGCAGATTCCCGACACTTATCGAGTCCGAGCTTTTAGTAAAAGACTCTTGAACTTAAAAGGATTCAAGGAATCTAAAGAGTCTAGAAGCACTGTTGAATCCAAGCTTTCAGCAGATATCTGGTGAATGCTGATTCCAAGCTCTCAGCAAGCTGCAATGAATTGCTATTCGGCGATAGCAAACAAAATCGGATAATGATTACTGAGTCCAAGCTCTCAGTAAAGAGACTCTTTGCTCAACAAGGATAAAATCTTGCAAGAGTCTGTGTTGTCTACTGAGTCCAAGCTCTCGGTAGAACCCCGAAGACTGCTGAGTCCAAGCTCTCAGCAGATATCTGTAGACAACTAAGGATAAAATTTGGATATATCCTTTCTGACTGCTGAGTCCAAGCTCTCAGTAGATAATCAGCGTCTACTGGATAAGAGGACCTTGAAGATCAAGTCAATTGCTGAAGACAAACTGTCAGCAAACAAACTCCGAAGGTGTGAGGAATGCTAAGATCACAACATAATCAAGGAGTTAAATGCTGAGTCCAAGCTCTCAGCAAATCATGTGATCTATAGTATTCGAAATAAAGGGGTAATTCTGATAATCAAATGCTGAGTCCAAGCTCTCAGCACGAGCCTTTCACATTGTTGGATACCCTACCCTCAGCAAATGCATTTATGCATGTTGACCAGCAAACAAGGAAGAGATAATCATTTCAAATATCTCAAAAGGCAGGATTATCTATTGACGGAGAAACTAGAGAGTCCGTATTAATTGAAAAGGTGAGTCTAGCTCAGGGTGGCGACAAATACACAAAAAATACGTCAGCCACACACAAGTTTCCAACTCCGTGGGACGTAAGGCGAACCGTCACTAGCTGCTCAACCATCGATTCATCCAAATCAGAAGTAGAGATCCAGCCGCTCACAGCAAAGCCAATTACTTGGAATCATATAAAAGAAGTTTGGTTTGGAAATTCTAAACCCTAATACTCCCATCACTCCTGATTTTGAAATTTCTTCTACTCTACATCTTTTTGAGTTTTTAGAAGAAACATCAATGGCAGAATCTTCCAACTGCACCCGTCCCCCTGCTGAATCATTTGGACGGTACATCATGCCTGGAGAGCTTGAACAATTCCATCCAATGTTCATAGGAATCTACAAGATGGAGGACATTGATGAGTCAATTTCATACTATCGTCTAGTTGCCATAAGTCATGGCAAGGAACCTGGTAAACTGACCTACGAGCAGAAGAGGGCGGCTCAAGTTAAGAAGGACAAGATACTCTACGAACCACTGTTCTGGAAGCACTGGTGTGACATTCTCATCGATTTCGTACTTAACCGTTTTCTATCACAAATGGTATCGCTGAAGGAATTGAAGAACTAAAATCTGAAAACTAGTTCCTAGTTTTTGTTTGGATTTCATTCAAGAAAGGTTGCAGATTTAAATCGAGTCCAAGCTATTGGTTTAGAAACTGAAAAACTGGATTGAAAATCAATTTTCAGAGCTAGAGGCGGGATATTTGAATTCAAATTGTGACTTGTCTCACAAGCGCCATTAAATGCAAGGCATGTGGGGACTAATCCAGAAGTGACACGTGTCGTGACCCACTCCCCCACGATCGATTGTGGCAAATAGTTCAACATACGCCATCACCCAACCATTGATCGTACGCAGATGAAGCAATCTTGACCATCCAATTTGCGGTTCAATTTCTATATATAGGCGAAGGGTTTCTCACTTTTATTCCTACTATCATTTCTACATTTATTTATACATTCGAAACCCAAAGAATTCAAAGGTATTAAAGTTGTCCCAGACATTCATTCCTACATGTATTTCAAACAACCAGCATTAAAGATACCTAAGAGAACTTCTACGGAGAATTCTGATCATGGGACATCAACTTTAGGCCAGACTAGGTCATTGACTGTGAGAAACAACATTCCTCACGCCGTACTTGTAAAATTGGTGAAATACGAAGAATCGGCTATAAATCTAACGATGGCACAGAGGACGACTGCCCAAATTAACATGAAAAAGATTCTACTATAGGAGGAATCAAAGAAAGTATGCCCAAACTCTCGTCTGGTGGAGAAATTAAAAAATGAGGAATTTATCTACTACTTGATTGTATATCATAAACAATTCCATCCATTTATGGTGGTAGAGTTATATGCCAATGCTATGATTTCCACAGATGAAAGATCCTTCAGCACCACAGTGGCTGGAGTACCACTCAGAATTCACCCTCAGTTGCTGAACAAGTTGTTTCAGTTAAAGAACAATGGTGTGGATGTTGCTTCTAATCGATATGGATATAAAGATGAGATGGAAGAACATTGGAAAAACTAGAAGAAGCCATCTGTCAAAACTGGTTGGAAAATCACCACCAAGACATCATAACTGGATAGCTTCTATAAATTTTTGGGGGATATTGCCATTTAGATGCTTTAGTGTGAAGTAGGATCACACTCCGAACTGAGCAAAAAAAAAGTATTCCATTTTGATGGCTATAAATGAAGAGATATGTGGAAACTGGGCCGAGTTTATTTTTCAAAGGATGCTGGAAAATGTTAAGAAAAATCCCACCTTATCCAGCAAAGGAGTTTTTGCTATTGGAGTCAGTTTTGGGCTGAAAATCAGTTTTCTAATCGAAAAATTGGTACGCTCAACAGATGAAGGCGAAACACTGTTGGCCACAGACTTCATCCCCCCCAACAATGATATTCAGGAAATCTTGAGTAGTGAAACTAAGAGAAATGAAACAGAGAAAGAGGATATCTTTGAGCAAACAATGAAAGATCTGTCTACACTTACCAACATTGGAGAAGTGACCAGCAAGCCAACTTCAAAGATTCCAACTCCCAAAAGGCCGAAACTGGCATCTCAAATTGAGAAAGGCCAAGATACACCCAACAAGGGGAGAGGAGATGATTTTGCATGTAGTACAATTCCAATTACTGTGAAGTAACTAAGATCATCTTTTGCCAAAACAAAGAAAACCTTGAAGGAAGGACAAAGGGAGTGCAAAGAAAGGATGACCAAGAAAACAAAGATGAAAGAGGAAAAGAAGAAGGTGGAGGAAGCTAAAAGAGCTGAAAGGAGAAAAGAGAAGGTTGTAGAGAAGTCGCAGAAGAGGTAGGGGATGACTTTGATCCCTTGAAGATGAATCCTAAGAAGAAACATGAGTTTAGGGGAAGTTATTGAGCAAGAAAAAGTTT
Organism: Plectranthus barbatus; assembly: GCA_026898455.1. Classification (NCBI taxonomy): domain Eukaryota; kingdom Viridiplantae; phylum Streptophyta; class Magnoliopsida; order Lamiales; family Lamiaceae; genus Plectranthus; species Plectranthus barbatus. The sequence continues at coordinate 15,611 of JAPKLW010003702.1, forward strand.
GACTTTAAATACTCTATACGGGGAAGTTATTGAGCAAGAACAAGTTATTGAGCAAGAACAAGTTTACGTGGAAACAAGAACTTTAAATATTCTTGTTGAGCAGGACATTTTTGGAACTGAGGAACGGGTGACCAACCCGGAACAATTGACAAAGAAAACAGTTGGGATAGTTTGATGAGAATCAAGGTGGTCCAAAATTGAAGAATTTAATTAAGTCATATGGACTTAATTAAATTCTTGAAGTTGTAATTATTGAGAGATAAAGGTGTATCAAGATATTGTTGAAGACAAGAGAAGGTTTGATTTATCTTGATATATCTTGGATATTTATCAGATTTTATTTTTAGCAATATTTGATTTCTAGATTTGTTAGTATTTGATTTGATTTCCTAGTTTGATTATGATTAGATTTGATTTTCCCTATAAATAGAGCTTCATATTTTCATTGTAATTTAGTTTTTAGTTCAATAATAATTTTGTGAGTTATTTCTCCGATTCTGAAAACTCAAGAATTTCTGTGGATTACCTTGAAATTAAAAAATTGACTTATCAACCGGACTTTCACATCCGTTTGTGGTGTCTTCACTATATCCTTCGTTGTTGGATCAACTCGCTTCTTGGGTCGTAGGAGATTTATTCTGGACTACGGTACTTGAAGGTTTTGAATCCAAATGTGTTGGATTTTCCCCATCGTTTTAGTTTCGTCAGTTCTACATTGATAGTTCTTCAGTTTCTTGGGGCATATATGAGATTTATCTGGAATACATCATTTGAAGGGTCAATAGTTCTTCAGCTTCTTGGGGTGTATATGAAATTTATATGGAATACGTCATTTGAAGGGTCGAATTAGAAGTGTTGGACTTCCATCTTATCATCGTTTTCCATTCCAGTCATGTTCGTGTCGTTTCTACATTGTGTCAACTCTTGTTCCTAGGCTACGATCGTTACTCATCCGCGAGGGTCGTATCATTTTGGGCTCTGATACCAAAACTTGTGGACTAAAGATAAGCTACCTCCTGGAACAAAAGCTGAAGAAGATTGAGAGAGGAGAAGAGCTTGTTCCTAGTGATTTCCTTCCCTACTCAAAGAAAAAAAAAAGAACAAGTGATTATAGAAAACTGACTTGACTGAATAGGAAGAAGGTTGTAGATCCCGATGCCGCTGTAAGTGAAAGGAATAACCAGATGTAGGGGTAAAAATATGGTAGTCCCCCATATCCTCTCAGATGGAAGAACATAACACAGAGTTGAAGAAGAAGGAGGATGCTGAAATGAATGGATTAATGATGAGACTAATCTCGGGAGAAATCTACAAGGTCCAACTGGATGTTTTCTTGAAGGCATCCCGATTAAGAAGGGGGCCAAGTCATCAAATCCCAAGAAAGCTGCAGTATCCAGATGTGAATATGCTCCAACATTTCAGGAAACTCGTACCACAGGACCGAATAACAGGAAAAGACTGATCTTGATTATTCCTGAAATGGGCCCATCAGCTTAAGAGCGCAAGAAAGAGATTAAGAAAAGGAAGTGTACAACTATTCCTAAAAAGAAGAAGTCCATTCCATTTTTGTTGAAACCTCCAACAACGTTATCAATCAACTCCATGAGAAGGCAAGTTATCACATCGTCTTCCTCCACTCACTCTAACTTTGGATTTGATAAAATAGAAAATATGGTGATGGAGAAGTCAGTACAATGGCTAACCAACCATTGTCCTACTCCTGTAGTTCAGGAACATATATAGCTGACTCCAACAACGCTAAAAATAATAGAAGCGGTCTAGGGGAAGTAGTCAACACATGGATTATTTTCGAGGTAGGACATGACCTCTTAAATAATCAACCAGAAAGCAATGCTATGTTAATTGAGGCCGCAATAGAAAACTAGGCCAACAAATCAACTGATTAAAGATCACCACTAATCTACCCGAAAGCTGACCCCACTCAGAAGGCACCAAGGGAAAGGATTACCAAATCACCTGATCACTCCACTGAGTCAGTTGAAATTTATGACTCCGATGAGCTTTCTACTAGAGAAATTTATTTTGAGTTCCACTAAGGAAAATGATCACGGACAAGAGTTACACAACCGTTCAACATCAATGAGACAAGGATTGTTATATAACCATACAATTTTTGTTTCCATCCTAAAGAATACCATACATTGGACTTCCATGTTTTCATCAAGTTCTCAAGAGAATAGAAGACTAGTGTCTACCACTCAAGTATTCTGATCATCATAATACATCTATTCTTCAATGGGGTAAAGAACTGTCTATTCTCATCAACCAAACTGCCAATGCAATAATTAAATTTTGCCTTAATGAGATATTTGGGAAGCGAAGTGCCGCAACATCCATTACCAAGAATGAGCTGCTGATGCGCTAAAAATCCAATTAACAAAGTCAACTAAATCTCTAGTGAATGTAAGAATAAAAATATCAATCCAGAATCTTCTTAATTCTCTTGCTAAAGTATTAGTTACTTATGTGTTGAACTTATATCCAAGTTGATCAAGTCATTGAGTTTTTCAATTAAACTAGGCAATGAATTAAACTTATTCTATCTAACTAGGCAACAATACACAAACATGAATCTAAACTATCAATCATCATTATCATACTCACAACCACAACCTCAATCAATCCAATAATAACTATAACAAGCACAAATCAAACGATCTCAATAGAGGGAAAAATAGGATATTGGAGAGAACTTTGTAGTGAACAATTAATTCCAATTGAATGATGCAAACACAAATTAATCTTCCTAGAGATGGTCAATCCACACTTATATGACTAATCCCCTTATCACCAGTGAATTAATCGTTGATGAGTTAAGATTATCAAACCGTTACATTATCTAATCCTAACACACTCCCAAACGACTGTGGATACTTAACCTATGTGCTTCCTCCGCACATGGATTGGATCGAGACATATATAAGATCATGCTATTCACGACATTTCAATCCGCGTATTGACTGCAACTATAAAGCAATTGACTCTTATCTACATTACTTGAATGAGAAAAAGGTTTACCATGTCTTAATCAACAAGGAAGAGGTAAACAAGCAATCAATTGATCAAAATAATTCACCACACCATTCAATCCAACATCCTAATGAAATCTAGCTACTCATACCTTGAGATTTGTTCAATTGAATACAAAGGTAGAAAATTGGATAAAAATTTCCCCCAATTTTGGATGATTTGGCCTTGATCTACTCTTCAATATTCATGTCTTCACCAATTGGATGGATTTGGACTTCGATCCTCTTTAATTGATGTTTGGAAGGAGTGTGAAGTTTTTTTGAAGTGAGTAATTGCCACCAAATTGCCAAAAGTTCTTTCCGATTCCGTTTCTCCCCTTTTAATAGTAAGTGAACAGACCCAAATTTATCCCGGGATCGATCCGTCTTGCCCGGGATGGCCAAAACAGAAACTTCTAGAAAATCCGCAAGATCTTACCAGGATCAGGAAATCTCAGTCGAAATTTGCCTCTATAAGGCAAATCTCGACCAAGCTGAGCAGAGTTCGGTCAATCTCTGCCTTACAGAGGCAAATCTTGACCGAACCCAAATGGGTCTGGGTCGAGATCTAGCTATGTTTCACCCCTGCTGCTCGTCTCACTTCATCTGGGTCGAGATTTCTTTGGCTTATGCAAGATATGGGTCAAAATTTCACCAAAAATTGGCCAAACTTATGGATTCATGCTCATTTGCTCACTTACACAATGTCAACACTACAAAACACCGAAACACAACAAAAAAGGAAAAACCTATAATATGTGGGTGAAATAAACGTGAACAAACACTCAAATGCATCAATAAAATGGTTATTTCACACACATATCAACTGCATAGATTTCTTTGTCAAGCATTCCACAATCACCCGGATGGCAGTGTTCCCTCTTTGGGACTTGGGTAGACCGGTCACAAAATCCATTGCTATTGCATCCCATTTCCACTCAGGGATGTCAAGCGGCTGTAACTTTCCATACGGCCTTTGATGCAATGCTTTTACTTGTTGACATGCCATACATCGTTACACGAATAGGGCTATGTCTCTTTTCATACCTTCCCACCAAAATTTTGACTTCAAGTCTTGGTACATCTTCGTACTTCCAAGGTGGGCAGTATACGGGGTTTCGTGTGCTTCTCTCATGATTTCTTCTTTCAAATCATCACCTTTAGGCACACACAATCTTCTATCGTACATTATGGTATTATCGGATGCTTCTTGAAAGTTTGTGACTTTATTCTCGCGAATTTCAAGTCGTATCTTTTCCAAATCTTCATCTTTTTTCTGTGATTCTACAATCCTCGTCCTTAGGTCAGGATTTGCCAATAAGGCTGCTATTTTCATGCTCAACGTTTTTGGTGGAATAATCACCTCAAGATTCAACCTTTCCAATTCCTTGATCAGTTCGTTCTCTTGCGTTATCACGACATAAGCTTTGGCTGGAGCCTTTCGGCTCAACGCACCAACTACTGAATTAGCTTTACCAGGATGGTAATTTATGATTATATCATAATTCTTCACTAGTTCCAACCATCTTCTTTGCCTCATATTCATATATTTCTGTTCAAAGAAGTACTTGAGGCTCTTGTGGTCAGTGAAGATTGCACATCTAGCTCCATAGAGATGGTGTCTCCAAATCTTCAGTGCGTGGACAATTGCTGCTAATTCCAGGTCGTGGGTTGGATAATTTAATTCATGCGTCCTCAGTTGACGATATGCATACGCGATTACTTTGCCTTCCTGCATCAGAACACAACCTAGACCATTCTTGGAGGCATCAGTATACAGTTCGTAGTCTTTGTCCACCTCTGGTACTGCCAAAAATGGGGTAATGGTTAAGAGTTTCTTTAAGCATTGGAAACTTGCTTCGCACTCTTCAGTCCACGTATATTTAATTCCTTTCCTCAAAAGTTGCGTCATTGGTCTGGCAATTTTGGAAAATCCTTTAATGAATCTGCGATAATATCCCGCCAGTCCAAGAAAACTTTGAACTTCATTCAGTGTTTTAGGAGCTTCCCACTCCTTCACAGCTTGTATCTTAGCTAGGTCCACCTTGATTCCATCTGCGGATACTATGTGTCCTAGGAATATCACTTCCTTGATCCAAAATTCGCACTAACTGAATTTGGCATACAGTCTCTCCTTTTGTAGGGTTCTCAAGACTGTTCTCAAATGTTCTCGATGTTCTTCTTCGCTCTTCGAGTAGACAAGAATGTCATCTATGAAGACTAGGACAAAGTTATCAAGATATGGATGAAACACGCGGTTCATATGATCCTTGGAATACTGCTGGCACGTTTGTCAATCCAAAAGGCATTACTACAAACTCGTAGTGGTCATATCTTGTTCGGAATGTAGTCTTGGAAATATCTGTTAAACAAATGTTAAGCTGATTGAATCTCGATCTAAGGTTAATCTTCGAGAAGACATTTGCTCCCTTAAATTGATCAAAGAGATCATCGATTCTTAGGAGTGGACACTTGTTCTTCAAGGTGAGTTTATTCAACTCTCAGTAATCAATGAACATTCGCAAAGATCCATCCTTCTTTTTCACAAACAGGACATGTGCTCCCCAAGGCGATGCACTGGGTCGTATGAATCCCAAGTCTAGAAATTGTTGTAACTAGACTTTCAACTCTTGCAGTTCCTTAGGGGCCGTCCTATACGGAGCTTTTGAGATAGGAGATGCACCTAGTTCGAGATCAATAACAAATTCTAATTGCTCGTCTGACAGCAATCCAGGTAACTCATCAGGAAAAACATCTTTAAATTCCCTGACGACTTCTACGCCGCTGACAATTATGTCCTTCTTGTCATCCTCATTAAGGTACACAAGGAAAGCTCGACTATCTTTTATGCTGGCTAATCGGTAGGCGTGCATGGCAGAAATTAGGGGAATCTGTGTTCCCTTCCGAACTCTGTGCAAGTACACTGGTTCTCTTCTAGACTGTCCAATAGACACAATCATATCTTTGCATTGAATGGTAGCATGGTTTTCTTCTAACCAATCTATTCCTAGAATTACATCCATGTCTTTCATTTGTAGGACGTTCAAACTGTTGGATTTTAAAATACATGCTCCAAAAGAGATTTCTAGGGCCGGGCAGACACGGTTTGAGAGAGATGATCCACTGGTTGGGGTGATTATACACAAATCATTCTTAGTTCTCTCGGTACTAAGCTCTAGGTTTTGGATACAATCTTCACACACAAATGAATGCGATGCGCCAGTATCGAAAAGCACAATTAACCGGTGACTGGTTTATTAATCCCATACCTGTCAGGTTTCCTGATCTTCCTTCTCCTTTGGTTGTTCAAGAGCGTAGGCTCTTCCTTGACGCGCTGGTTGTTGAGCTAGTTGTATTTAGTTTTGCTGCTACGGTGGCTGCTGGGGCACCTGCTGAACCGGCTTGACTTGAATGGCACGGTTGCGGTTGTTTTTGTGTTTCCATTGGCCTTGTAGTGTGTGCATTTGAGTATTGCTTTGGTTTCCTTGGCGTTGGTTCCAGAAATCTTGGTGATTGTTGCCCTGGCGACACTGTGGCGAATAGTGTCCCATCTTCCCGCAGTTGTAACAGTTGGCGCGAAGTGCAGCGCATCCTGGAATGGTCTCTTCCATAGCAGTTGCAACGTTTGATGGCAAAGTTTCCTTGGTCGTTGTTCCCTTGGTTTTGGAAGTTCCTCTGATATCCAGCTTGATTGTTGCGAAAATTTGGGTTGCCTTGCCAGTTTCTCCTCTGTCCGGTTGCCGAAGTCTGTGGAACATCTTCCTGCTTCCTTTTTATCCCTATTCCAGCGGTAGGCTCTGGTTTGTTGGCCAAGAGAGTAGCTCGTAGTCCATTCTTCAGTGCTACATCAATGTTCAAGACTTGTTGCAGTGCGTCCTAGTAGTCTAACCCAGTCAGGTAAACAATAGAAGCTTGGATGTCTGTTCTTAGTCCAGACATGAACTGGAGTACCTTATTTTGCTCGGTGTTCACCGTGTCTGGAGCATACCTCGATAGACTGTCGAACATCCAGTCGTATTTAGTTACATACATTTCTCGTTGCACCAGGCGATGAAATTCTGCCTGTTTTTGGACCTGGTAAGTCAGAGGAATGTATTTGGTGCAAAATTCCTCCTTGAAATAATCCCAAGTTAGGGAATCTTCTTGCTTAGGGGTGAGTGTTTTCAAATGGGCATCCCACTAGTGTTTAGCTTCATCAGTTAGCTGGAAAGTAAAGCACTGAACTTTCTCTCGTCGGTGCAGTCAAGAATTCAGAAAATCCTTTCCATGGATTTGATCCATGTTTCAGCCTTTGGTGGGTCCTCTGTTCCATCCAGTAGTGGTGGATTTTGTCGGGTGAAAATCTCCCCGATCCTTCTAGGTTCAACGGGAGGTACTTGTGCCTCTTCTTCATAAAATTCCTAGTTTTGTTCGGGATGGGGTCCATTGCCTTGTTCTTGGTGCGGTTCATTTGGGTTTCCTTGCGGTTGGCTTCTTCCATGACCTCTTCATCGGCCTCTTGCAGGGGCTTCTCTAGGTGGTATTCTACAAAATAAATAATCATTAAATGGGTGGGTTGCATTTTCGCTTTGAAAATCTTGGGGTTGCCGTGGTTGAAAATTGGCTTCCCAGCTACCAGTTAGTACAAAGATTGTCCATCTCCCGTAGGAGGCATCCTAATTACAATTACATTAATAACATCCAAATGAAAAGAAAAGGCCCGACAAGGCGCCCTACAATCACATTCCTACACAGTACACTGATAGACAATTACATATATGCATCAATAGAGTGGCTAGGGAGGACGATCAGAGGTCGTCGTCGGATGAGTCGAACATCCCATCGTCTGAATAGTCGACCACATCAGGAGGGGTCGCAATTTCTTCCTCTTCATTGGGGTCCTCATCATCGACATTCCAAGGTTCGCCTCCCCACTCCTGTTGCCATTATTGTTGCCAGTTGACAACCATCCAATCATTTGCCATCGGAACAAGTCCGTCATTTTCTTCTTCGGCTACGTCCTAGTTATTCCCTGCTCCTTGTTCCTCTCCTTCCTCGTCCTCATCTTCATATTCTTTGTCTTCGTCCCCATTGTCCTCCTCATTCTCAGCTTCCTTCTCAGTTTCTTCCTCCTCGGGGTCGATGTACTGGTCCCCTAATCTGTCTCGCATCTCTTGCCTCTAAGTTGCCGGTATGGGGCGATCCAGATCAGGATTATGAGAATCCACCAAGTCATTGTAAGGTAAGCAGGGTAGTGACTAGCGTCTAAGTCCTTGTCACTTGGTCTATAAGAGGAATCCTCCTCTGGGTCCTATTCGGATTCGCTATTGGATACGTGACTCATGGCACGTGAGGATCCTACTTCGATGTCGTGGGCTTGAGGTAGGTTTTGGAAAGTAGCACGTTGACGACGAATGAGGGAAATGAATCCCTCTAAACCTGATCCATCCGCAGGAGAGTCGTCCAGGAAGTTTATGAAATTGGCTTGCACCCATGGTTGCCATTGAGGGGGCATCTGTTCTGCTAGGCAGCGCAGTCCCTCGGTTCTAGTTACACCATGTGGATGAGCGTCCATCCATAATTTGTAAAAGTATGTAAGAAAACAGCTTAAGGAGTCCCCGTGGCAAACTTGGTAACTGCGGAAGTAGCTGACTCGCCTTTCCCCCGAGGCGTTACGGGGTAACGGTTTGCGGTGGGTGAATTTTTGCTTGGCCATCCGCGAATGGGTAAAGTCAAAAGAGTCAATAGGTTAGGCAAATAAGTAGTGAATAAAACACAATTATAAAGGTAATACATCTATGTTCGGCTACGACGCATAAGAATCTTATCCTAATACATGCTTCTTCTAAGTCTCGGTAGAAGGGTAAACTAAAACATGCTCCCTAAAGCGTCTAAGTGCTCTAAAAGGTCTTTACATAGCTATAAATTTTTTCATGAAATGCAACAATTTATTCATTTAATATTTTGAGATGCAACTATTTATGCATTAAAGTTCTAATTCGAATGTAACTATATATGCATGAAAATTTTCAAAATCGGAATGCATCTATATATGCATTGGAATCTTAATAGTTGGAATGCAACCATATATGCATTGAAATTTCAATAATTGGAATGCAACTATATATGCATCGAAATTTTAATAATTGGAATGAAACTATGTATGCATTGGAATTTTAATAATTGCAACAATGTATGCATTAAAACTTCATAAACAAGATGCAACTATGTATGCTTCAACCTTCACGATATTTAAATAGGAAATGCAACAATGTATGCATTAAAAATCTTTAAAATTTCTAAAAGTTTCATCAATATGTGCATAATTTTTTTTTCTTATTTCAAAAGGGAAATGCGTATGCCTTAAATTAAATTTAACAATTTATGCAAAACATTTTCTCTCGTTGCGGCGCCGGGTACGAGTGCAGGAGCTGGTAAAGATGTTTTCAACTTATTGAATAAGTGGAGGTCTCAAAGCAATGAGGTCCTCCGTTCAGAGCGAAGGAAATAGAACGAGCTGGCTCTGATACCACTTTGTCACGCCCCGATTTATAAATAAGGCATAAATCAAGGAATTGAGGCATATGAGGCGCGATACATACATTTGGGATATCAATGAAGAAGAAAAGACAAGCAATTCAAAATATGAATCAACACACATGTATCCCAAGAGATGCAATTTAACAAAAGGTGCCTCCTTGAGAAGGGATCTTGGCTTCTCAAGAACAAATATCAGAGTATTCAAGTTTTAACAATGTATCAAAAGACTATCAAAAGACAAGAGTTTCAGCAGCGGAAAGTTATCAATGAAGTATGTATATGAAGATACATACTTCAACCTCTAACTATTACAAAAAGAAGTCTTCAGCGCCACCTCGACTGCTGCCTCGTACCTTGCTACAAAAGCTTCTTTTAACCATTGCATTTTTAAAATAATGCAAGGGGCTAAGTACAAATTGTATTTAATGAACACATGCCCGAAAACATACATATATAAGTTTGTCATGCCTTTTAATGGGGTCGCACATGAGGTTTTAAGTTTGAAATCCTCCCATGGCACCAAAACAGTTTTAAGAATGAGCATGCTCCTTTTTACTTAGTTAAACTATCTACAAATAAATATGTGACTGGGAGGTGGCCACCTACCACAGTCACGATACTAGTCCGAGTAGGGCAAGACCCCTAACATGTAAGCATCATAGTGCACTAACCCATGATATCTTTTTCACTACCTGGGTGCGATCGATAAGACTCGCAATACGCAGAGTCAACATCCACGTTGAATATGTTTGATGTTCTTATCTAAGTGGGGTTCCCCCACAGAGAGGACAGATAGCAAACATAAAACAGTAGGCAATGAAAAAACAATTGAAAACAAAACATTTCATTTCATGATTGGTATGCTTTGAAAAGAAAACATTATTTTGATTTTATTTTGGCCCACGATATAGGGGTAAAGAAAGCCCACCTTGTGTAGGTGCGGTTATGAGGTTGGTCGATCTAGTAGTTGATCTTCTTCTTGCCCTTTTCTACAGTATAAGGAATAAATAAATTCTTAGAGGATAATGGATCAAGACATTTGTCACTTAAACACTAAGGATTCTAGAGTCTTAATCAATCATGGACCTTTGATATCTTGAGCCATCAGATAAGAGGATGTGAAAGAATTCTCTGATTAATTAGGTTTAATGAACAAGGAAGTCAAATATTAATTCAATAGCTCGTGATTCAATATCGAGCATTAATTCAAGAAACATGGATTGTAGTTCAATTTGATTGAACAAACAGATGCCTTCGTCAAGTGACTAAGAAATTTTTCAAGAGCTTAAGATTGAAATAAGATTCACAACCAGAACTAACGTATTTTGGCTATAGAGTGCGAGAACTCGTCAAGTGGTTTAAAGTCAAGTCAAGAAAATGAATAAAAAGGATTTAAAGTTTGGATGTAATTTGAATTTCAATGTTCGAAGTTTAACAAGTTCAATTTTTAGAACAAGTGCGAGATGTCATCGAATGATTAAATATCTCTTTACAAATTGTGATTGAAAGAAGTTATGTAATCAATTAAGAATCAAAGTGTAATTTATTTGAGAGTTTTAGAATTCATCGATAGGTTTCGAAGTCATTTCAATGAAAGTAATCGAGGTTTAAAGGTTTAACAAGTTTGATTGAACAACTGACATTTAAAGAAAGTTTGAGTTAAAAGAGTTCGATTGAATAATCGGAGATATTTTCAATTAAAAAGATTTTTAGAGAGGTTATGGAAGATAACATCTCTTTGTCGATTGATACAAGGGATATCAAACAAAATAGCAATTTGAATTGTTCAAAGGAAGAATCTTGGATTTAGGAATGTCATTTGCGTCAATCAATTTAAAGGATGTCAAAAGATATGAATGATAGGTCGAATGAAATAGCAATTTGGTTTGAAATAAATTAAAGGAAGAATCCAAAATTTGGAAGAATGTCGTCGATTTCGATTGACACCAAGTGTGTTGATCGATGTGGTCACATCGACTGAAATGGAAAGACGTTGATCGATGCATGTATGTCGATCAACATACAACTCATGTCGATCGATACAATTAAGTTAATCAAGAATTAATTTGCATCGACCAAAATGGACGGATATCAATCGACATACAAATGTCGACCAAAATAAGGGTGTGTCGACCGATATGGAATCAATGTCAATCGAAATGAACGATAGTTGGAAAGAAAAATGGATGGAAGCTCTGTGTCGACCGTCGTGCTTCCATGTCGACCGATATGGTTGCATTGATCACCGCATGACGGCGTCGATCAAAGTCGAGGCTCGTCGCCTTCGGCGGAGAAAAATGATTTGTGGCTCAAATGGTAATTCGTGCTCGTCCAATCAATTTTTAACAACACCAAAAGGTTTTCTAACAAGTTTAATGAGTCTAGACAAAATTCCAAACATCAAAACATCAAGAATCGAGGTGAAATTGAAATATAGTCTCAACATTTAAACATGGAGCAAAAATCTCAAAAATAATCCAAAAGGATCACAACTCGATTCCTAGGCTAACATGCAGTTTCTAGGCTCAATATATAACATTCTGAAAATCAAGCCTAGATCACAACATTTCCAACTAGGGCAAAAATAGTAAACATGTTCAAACTAAAGATATAACTAGCGATGGGTTCAATTTATACCTCATTTCGTAGAGCTTCGAAAGCTTGATAGACACTCTTTTAGCTTGGTCTCAACTTTTAAATCATGGATAGTAAAAGAAAGAGTGTTGGAAATGGAAATAATGAGGTAAGAGGAGTCCAAAAATGTATATTTTACCTCTAGAATCACTCAGTTGGAGCTTCATCGGAGCACTCGCCGGAGTTGGTCGTCGGAATTCCTTTCCAGGAAGATTGAGAGAGAGTAAAAGTGTTTTAGTGTTGAAGAAGGCTTCAATATATAGAATGAGGTGGAAAGGTAATTTTGGAATTACTGAAATCAAAAAGTTAAAGTGATTGTCATTCGCTTGTCACATCGGTCACTTTAACATCACCTCACGTCAACTCCACATCTCTTCGCGCAATTACACGGGAGACCGTGATATTTCATCGATCCACAAAAATTTATCGATCAATATTATCGAGATATGAAAATGTCGGGTCATCAAAGAAATTATCGATATCGATATCGATTACATTAATTAATAATTAATCATTCTTTTTAATTAAGGGTGGCAATTGAATAATACAAAAATAATAATTTCTCAATTCAAATTGATCGCAAAACTTCGAATTAAATTTGATGACAAAATATAAATTTTGAAAATTTTATAAATTCATTTAAAATTTACGAGGGGCGTTACAACTCACCCAGAAAGATTAGCTTTCTCCTAGCACTTCGAGGTGTGACATCTTCCAATCTAGCTTTCTTGGTTCTCAAATCTCCTTTCTCAAAGTAATCACCCGGTTCATCATTTTCATCCTTGTCTTCTTCCATGGTAACCATCCTTGGTTCCATACATGTATTCATCCTTTTAATCCCAACTCTTTTCTAAATCCAAACTTTCTTCTCTTTTAAATGCTCCACAACCTTCCTTCTTTCACACCTTCAACAACCTTCGAGGGAAAAGAAAACACCACTTCTTTACCTTCACAATGTAGAATGAGCTCACTATTCTTTACATCTAAAAATGCATCGATCGTTCATAAGAATGATCTACCCAAAATTAAGTGGATTCCTCCTCGATTCTTCATATCCACTACCAAAAAGTCTCCCGGAAAGTTAAACTCCAACACCTCCACATTTACATCTTCAACAACACCTCTTGGACAAAATAGAGCATGATTTGCCATTTGTAGTACATAAGTCGTTGGCTTCAACTCCCCAACACTTAGTTCATTGAACAACGTCCAAGACATGACATTTACACTTGCCCCGGAGTCACATAATGCCTTGTCCAAAACGGTGTCTCCAATCTTACAAGAAATCACAAAACTCCCCGGGTCCTCCTTTTTGCTAGCAAACTTCCTTTCACTCTTTACTTCAACTTCTTCACTTGCTCTTCTTCCACCAAAGGCTCATCCTCATTGAGATAACTCTTTGACTTTGACTCTTCCTCAATCAATTTATCCAAAATTGGGAAACATTAGATCTCCTCCGGTATAGGTATCTCAATATCACATTTTTTCACTTAATCAAAGAATTTCACTTTATCTTCTTGATTCTCATTCACATCCTCCTTTTCACTTATATCAATTTGTTCATCTTCCAGCTCTTCACAAATTTCCACTTTCTCCTCCTTAGGAGTCTTCACCAAGATGTGATCCTCATCTCCTCGCTCCTCATTCACTACATTGCAGCTTTTCTTTTGAGTAGTTTTTATGTCACTTGGAAACTTTCCAGCTTGATGCATCCCACTCAATTGCTAAGCTATCGAAGATATTTGGATTTACATCTTGACCATCATACCATTGTACTTCTCAGATCTCTTATCAATCTCCTCATTCGGGTTCCTCCTTGCCTCGTGGTTCTCATGCCGATTACTACCTCCTCCCATGTATCCTCCATGTGAACTACCCCCGACATTCTCCATTTTTATTGGTGGATTTAAAGCGTTGTTCGGATTAGAATAGGAGAAGTTGGGATGGAACCGGTTGGACATGTTCCCCGGCGGATTATAAGGGCTACGATTATTGTTGAACCCTATCCTTTGATTCACAAAACTCACATTTTCCGCGTATGCATCTTCCCTTTTCACCAACATCATCTCATCCTTCCTTCCACTAGAGGTAGTAAGCATATCTAACTTCTTTTTGCATCATTGCAATTTGTTCTTTCAATTCCTCACTTCCATTCTTCTCACCCACCATTTTCGCCATTCGGTAATCCTTTCTTTCTTTCGGCCATTGATAGCTATTTTCAGCCATCTTCTCAATTGTTTTCCAAGCTTCTTCCTCCTCTTGGTCAAGAAATGAACCTCCCGAAGATGCATCCATCATGACTTTGGTCTCAAAGTTGAGACCCCCAATTTTGGATGATTCGGCCTTGATCTACTCTTCAATCTTCATGTCTTCACCAATTGGAGGGATTTGGACTTGGATCCTCTTCAATTGATGTTTGGAAGGAGTGGGAAATGTTTTTGAAGTGAGTAACTGCCACCAAAGTGCCAAAAGTTCTTTCCAATTTTGTTTCTCCCCTTTTTATAGTAAGTGAACATACCCAAATTTTGACTTGGATCGATTCATCTTGCCCGGGATGGCTAAAACTGAAACTTCTGGAAAATCCGTAGGATCTCGACTGAGCTGAGCAGAGTTCGGTCGATCTCTACCTTACAGAGGCAAATCTCGACCGAACCCAAATGGGCCTGGGTCAAGATTTGGCTCTATTTCACCTCTGCTGCTCATCTCACTTCGTTTGGGTCGAGATTTCCTTGGCTTATGCAAGATATGGGTCAAAATTTCACCAATAATTGACCAAACTTATGGATTCATGCTTATTTTCTCACCTACACAATGTCAACACAACAAAACACAACAAAAACAAGCAAAAACCTATGATATGTAGGTGAAATAAACGTGAACAAACACTCAAATGCATCGATAAAATGGTCATTTCACACACATATCAACTGCATAGATTTCTTTGGTTTTACATCCGACGTCATCTCCTCTATGTAGAAAAACATGACCATCATGTACGCTAGAATGTGATTGACCTACTGACAAAATGAAGTGGATTGGGCAAGTACATGGATTGGATAGGAAATTGGTGAAACAGTCAGCTTGGAACAACTGGCCTCAAGGGTTTGCACCATTTTAGAGTTCAGAGAAAGAACTAGTTCTGCTGAACTTCTTTCTGCTGAGCCAAATACCAATCAAGAGCCAGCTGATTATGAGCCATCAATGCTAGATCAGCGAACTGATTTCTATCCATAAGCACCTCCACACAACATTGAACATTCTCAAATGTCGTTGGTTGTCTCTGGATCTCAAGATCAGCTTATCTTTTCTGCAGTAGAACCAGATAGTTTCAGAGTGGCAAAAACTGCTCCCCTTCTTAATGTCAAATAAGAATGGAGAGTTATACAAGCTCTATCTGCTGCTAAGATAGAAACTAGGATGGAAGTACCAGTTTTGGATATTGTTTTTCAAATTATGCAAGCAGAATGACAAACAATGATCACACAACCCATTACGACAAGAAAGACTAATGCACATACTAAAGTTTTAGTTCAAATAATTGTTGATGCATATGCTAATAATCAACTTAAGAAGGCCTCACATGCTTAAATTCAACAAATTGGTGAAAACATTTCTGCAAAGATTGCAGAAGAAAGAAGAATCAAGGATGAAGCTCACAACTTAAGTCGACCACCTGACATTAGCCCTCACTCTCATTTAGCAAAACAAGGTATTAATTCAGCATGGGGTTGATAAAAAATTAACTGAAATAAGACATCAAAATGAAAAAGCTCAAAGACGATAAGAGGAAGCTAAGAGATAGAATGATACAAGAATTGCCTCTATTGAGCTTACCTTGGCTGCTCTTCTTGATGTTGTAAAAAAGAGGGAAGGAATAAAGAAAAGCATAGATGAAGGGGAAGTACTTCAGAGAAGAAGGGAAAAAGGAGATGAAGATGAAGAGAATAAAGAAATAAGAATAAACATTATGAACATTAGGTCAACAACTAATTTTAACTTTTCACATTTGATTAATTGTTGTAACTGACTTATCATTGATATGTGTGTGAAATGACCAATTTTATTGATATGTTTGAGTTCTTGTTTGTGTTCATTTCACCCACATATCATAGGTTTTTGTTCATTTTTTGTCTACTTTTCATGCTTTGTTGTGTTGGTGTTGTGTAGGGAAGGAAATTAGCATTTTTCATCAAGTTTTGCCCATTTTTGATGAAATATTGATCCGAATCGTGCACAAGCCTTGAAAATATCGACCTAGGTGGAGCAGAGGAGCAGTAGGGGGGTTATAGAGCCAAATCCCAATCCAAAACAGGTTGGGTTCAACCGAGATTTGCTTCTATAGGGCAGATCTCGACCGAACCTTGCAGAGCTCGGCTGAGACCTACTCTACAGAGGCAAATCCCGGTCGAGCTGATTTCATTCGGGGTGAGATTCTACATGTTGTTTTGGCGGTTTTTTAGTTTTGAAGTGTTAGGAATATTGTTAGATATTATAAAAACCCCTTAGATTGTAATTGATTCTTGATCTAAGGATAATATATTTTGGTGCATCAAAGCTCTAGTAACTGAGTATCGAGTCAATTGTAAAAGTCTTGTATAGAAATTCATACTCGAGTTGTAATACATAGGAAAAAGAATCAAGAATGCTGAAGGAGTCAGCAGACTTGATAAATTACTGAAGATTGTGAAAAGAATAAAGGGCCAGCAAAGCGGAGAAACATCACAAGAATGCTGAAGGAATAAATGTGGCAAGTATGGGTAATAAATTCTTTTTTTAATGTGACTCATTAAAATAAAAATTAATAAACAAATGCAAGATTTAAGGTGGTTTTTTATTTTATGATTTAAATATCTATGATTTTATGATATATTTTTAATTTAGAGTTAATTCCTTATTTGTCATTCCCTACATTTAATTCAAATGTGTCTATGTGATTTGTGAAGCTAATTCTTATTTCTTTTTTGCTTATAGTAAAGAGATGACAAAGTTTTTCTTTTTTAAAATTATCAATAGGGACTAAGTTTTTTTCAGATTACCAAATATGATGTTTTTGTTAAATTTATGACTTAATTATATAGAAGATTATAAAGAGAATATATGAATGTAAGTAGACAAAGGATTGCTCTTTAACTTGGTTTAGAACTTATGTATTAAAACTAGTTTTGACACACCAAAACATCAAAATAAAGGGTAAATCAATTTCCCAATTTCTAACAACTTCCTTCTTCGTCAAACCAAAACCAAATCGATAAATCATTCTTTCACATCCTTAAATCTGATGGCTCAAGACTTGAAAAGTTCATTAATAATTAAGATTCTAGAATTCTTTGAATGTTTCAGATTATAGATATCCCAATTTATTAAATTTTGGGAACTTACTCAGATTCCTTATTGTATAGGAAATGGCAAGGAGGAGGTTGTCAACTAGAACGACCTACAGTTTACCACACCTACTCAAGGTGGGTTTTTTTACCCCTATATCGTGAGTTAAACAAAAAACAAAACGATGTTGCAAAACAAATCAAGTATGAAATAAATGATGTTTTGTTTTTACTATTTTGTCATTGCTTATTGTTTTGTGTTTGCTATATGTCCTCTTTATGGGGAAATCCCATTTAGAGAAGAACATCAAACATATTTAACGTGAATGTTGGCTCTGCATTTTGCAAACTTTTAAAGATCGAGCACTGGTAGTGAAAGAAATATCACGGGTTAGTGCACTATGATGTTGACATGCTAGGGGTCGCGCCCTACTCGGACAAGCATCGTGACTGTGGTAGGAGGCCACCTCCCAGTTAGGGGTGGCAAATGGGTCGGGTTCGGGTTGGTGGGTCGGGTTGCGACCTGATAATAACAAGCGACACGCCAACCCGACCCGTATATTTTTGCGGGTCAAAAATCTCAACCCGAACCCAACACGTTTATTTTCGTGTCGACCCGAAATGACCTGTTTAATTATTTTCAAAATTTAAAAAAAAACGTGTTAATTATTTTAAAATTTTAAAAATTGTGTTAATTATTTTAAAAATAAAAAAATTTGTGTTAATTATTTAAAAAATTAGGTTTTAGGCTATTATTTATTTATTAGATTTTCATATAATTATATTTCATAAATAATAATAATAATTATTATTTATATTGGTGGGTCAAATGGGTTCGCGGGTCAACCCGAGATTGACCCGAACCCGACACGAAAATTAAATGGGTTGGCGGGTTAGACCCAAAACTTACCCGAAAATTAAATGGGTTGACCCAACCCATTTTTTCGTGTTAGGTTCGTGTCTGGTTGGAGATTGCCGCCCCTACTCCCAGTCACATAATTATTCGCAAATAGTTTAAATAATGTAAAAGAGCATGCTCATTCTCATAAAATATTTTGGTGGCATGAGAGGTTTTCAAACTTAAAATTGTATGTGCGACCTGTTGTCATGCCAAAACTATTTATAAAGTATTATTATCGGACATGTGTCCACCAAGTACAATTTGTACTTAGTCCCGTGCATTATTTCTTAAATGTACATGTTAAAAAAGCTTTGAGGCAAAGTACGAGGTGGCAATCAGAGTGGAGCTTAAGACTCTCTTTTATAATAGTTAGATGTTGAAGTATGTATATACATACTTCATTGATAATTTTCCGCTGCTAAAACTCTTGATCTTTTGTTAGACTTTTGATGTCATTAAACTCTGATTCTTTCATTACTCAATAAGCCAAGATCCATTCTCGAGGGGGGCACTTTGAATCTTCTTTGCTATACTTGAGATATTTGTGTTGATATAAACCCTGAATTGTATGATTTATGCTTCTTGATTACTATCCCAAATACATGTCTCACACCCGATGTACCTTAATCTCTGATTTATTCATTGTTTATAGATCGGGGTGTGACACCATCGTCCACAATTAAAAATTGTTATTGAAGTGAACAAAGACGACCATCTCCACAATCAAAGTAACTGATTCATCAATCTTTACTACTTCGTCCATCTTATCCAATTCGTCACTCCATGGAGAATAAGATGATATTTTTAGGTATTTAGATTTTTGGTCGTGGGGAGGTGTCATTGCGAAGAAGAGGGCTGCAAGAATGTCTGTTTCGCAAAGGATTATTTTACTTTCGAGAAAAGACAGGCTGTGAGGAGAAATTCAATTTGTGTGTTTTGGAAATTTTATTCATTTGTATTTGAATGAGTCAATTAAAAAAATATATATATTAAAAATAATTGCCACGTAGACAATTAATAAGTGAGTCAACGTAGAACCAACACCATTAAGGGGACAAAATTAGGGATATATTTAACGGTTTTCCCCCAATTCCCTATAATATAATATCTTATCTGTGACTGAGTGGTCACTGACATCTGGGTGTGTGACTGGATGTGTGTTTAAAATTAATGTAAATCTATTATAAAAAAAAAACCTACATTACGGTTCCAAATTCACCTATACTCATCCTAAAAACAAATCGAGAATAATAGAAAGAACAAATTAAAATCTTCAAGTTTTGTAAGTCCGACAGCATTAGTCGGATGAGATCATCTTTAGTAAGAAAGCAGAACTAGAGAAGCTCCAAAATATTTCCAAGAAGGTTGGCCTTTTATATTTCACTAATGTTTCTCAAGCACAACAGCATCAAAGAGTTCAAAACAGAAAAGCTTTGAGTTCATTTCGTGGATTTTACAAGCATAGTATGCATCATCTGAAAAAAAAAACTATATTATTACATTCTGAAAAGAAAAGAAAAAAACATTTACATCCAAAAATACGACTTGAATTCTCTAGTTAACCCCCAATCTAACTATGGCGCCAAGCAAGACTGCAAGGGTAAAAGTGTATCACAGTTTTCTTGAGTAAAAGTGTTTATACAAAACAAAAAATTCTCAAGAGTTTCTCCTTTCAAAAAACAGAGTTTCAAATATCTAATCGAGACAATAGGTCGATACATATACACATGCAACATCATGTTAATTTGGACTAATGAACTTTGAAAAAGTAACACCCAAAATACAAACTTCACTTTTGTTGCAATTACAAAGTGAATTATAAATTGAGCAAAATTAAGTCAAACAAGGGCATCAGAGACCTAAAATACCATCGCTTCACGAATTCTCATTTAAGATTGTGACTTGATATTTTCTGGCACAGTTCGAGTGTTACTTTTAAAAGTTCATGTTTGAAACCAGAATTAATGAAAAGTATGTGATATTTAAAAGAAATAACACTATTCATTTCTACAAAAGTGACAAACTAAAACGGGAGAAAGAAGTACCTGCAGAGCCAAATTAGAATAAATACCAGTGGCTGATGCAACTGAGCCTCGTGCTGTAGCTATAGGGATTATGGACATGTCAACTACTCTTCTACAACAGATGTTGAATTTGAACCGAGAGATTCTTGATCACCACTTCCTCCAGTTGCCAACTGACTTTCCAAAATTTCTAAGGTATTATCCGCTGGACATCTGTCAGACGGATTGGCAGGTGATATCTGACAAAAGCACTCCGGCCATGAATTTGTATAGAATGACTCAGGTGAAACCCGCTTGTGAGGCCCGCCAAAGTTTGTGTTCTTCATTACGCGCCTAACTGATTCTTCAAAATCAGCTGTATGTCCCTTCTCCCGATCTATAAAGATAGGAGCAAGAGCTTTCCGATCAGGTATTATGTTTGTTCGGAAACCAAAATATAGGCGGTGGCCAAGAAGGTTATTTGCAAAGTTGCTCGGCCCATCATATGTTGGCATGAATATGTCAGAGAGCAGACAAACCATGTAATCTACTGCAGAGCCCATCAAACCACGAGTGTTCTTAGCAAGTTCACCAGTGGAGTCTAAAGTATTATGATTCTCGAGGCGAGGGAACAAAGATCGAAATGGGCTCATGAATCGGTCACCACCAAATAGTTCACCGGCTGCAAGGTATATCCTGGTAGAATTGTCAAAACCAATAGCTTTCAAGATAAGACCAACCTGCAGGTCATCAAAGTATCATTATATTGACCTTGATGTTGATTAGCTTACTGCATGCTTAGTTTAAAAAAGCGCGCCTGGGGCGCGCCTAGGCGGTCTGATGCGCATCGGAGAGGGGTATTCCGCTTTTTTCCCTCCGATGCGCGCGGTTTGGCTGTTGCGGCCTGATGCGCGGCGATGCGGGCTGAGGCAACCCAGGCGCGATGCGGTGCGATGCGGCCGCATCTCTGAAGGTAGGCGTTGGTTTAAAAAAAATTGGAAGATTAAAACCCTAATTCCTAAAAAATTGAAATACCCAAACCTAATCGAACCCCCCCAACCTTCGTCCTTCACTTGCGCTGCTGCCCACCTCAATCGCAGCCCAATTCCTTC
>JAPKLW010003703.1:0-32865 GCA_026898455.1 Plectranthus barbatus
AGTTCATCAGACATACAATCACCAATATTCCAATTAAATAAATAAAATGTAAATAATATAAATTTGCGTACATCCAGCTTAAATAATAAAAGAATTCTGAACATATGAAAACCCAACTTGAAAGATATACTATCAACAACAATAGTGTATGTATCAAAGATTCAACATTTCATATATAATAATTAATTTACTGATGATGATATATTCATCTATAAAATTAAAGTAGTATTGTAGATAGATATTATTAGGTGAGCGAACTAGGGGTGGGGTGGGGTGGATTAGGTCAGTTCCTCTTGTTCTTGCTTCCAACCAAGAGACACAAGTAAAACAGAACCCTAAAGAAAAAACCCCACGCAATCGTAATCCAAAGGCACCCCACCTTGCTGAGATCCGTCACCCCCTGCTGCTGCAGAATGTCCACCCCCGTCGTCACGCACGTGCTCCTCGTGATCTTCATCCCCAGCGAGCTACTCACGCTTTCCAGAAGCTTCGCCTTGAGCGCCTCCGGCACCGCCCCCAGCGGCGTGTTGTCGAATATCTGCGTCCCCCTCACGAAGCATTTCACCGGGTCCTGGAACTCGTTCTGCAGCACCGCCTCGTACGGGTACTTCACCAGCGACAGGTAGTGGAACCATATCCAGTACGCCGGGATCCGGTCGCGGGTGATGAAGAACCCGCTGAACAGCAGGAAGTATGCCAGGATCGCCACCACGATCGTGTACCCGAGCATCACCTGCGGCACCACGCCCGAGAGGAACGTCACGAAGGAGCTCCCCGCCCAGAAGGAGGCGAAGATGATCAGGAAGTAGAAGAAGAAGCTGCCGTCCAGCCCCACTGCCCAGAATGTGGTGGCGGCGAAGGCCAGTGAGAGGAACAGAAGCGACGGGAGAGAGACCAGCGCGTGGGATAAGACGTAGGAGGATCTCCGGTAGGCGTTGTACGCCGTTTCCCGCATGAAGATGTATCTCTCTTGGAGGAAGACGGGGAGGGCGTCGGCGCACGTGTAGAACATTGTGGACATGGCGAATGCGAAGAACCCCAGCCGCTCTTGAACTCCTTTCGGCGAGGTGTCCAGCCGCCAGAACACGGTGGCTAGGATGAAACCGGTCACCATCACCGCTCCGAGGCGGACGCCGAACAGCTCCGGCATCCGCCGCGAGTTCTTCATTGATCGCTTTGACAGCACTGCCATTTCGATCCAGAAAGGGTTCGCGAATGTCGGGACCAATGATGCCGGGCTGTCACCGCCTCCGCGGCCTGCCGCCGTAGCTCCTGAAACGAGCTTTCCTCTCGAAATGCTTGCGCTTATGGCTTCTTTTAGAGATAAATTCGAGGCATTTGTGGCGGCGTCGATGCAGCTGTTGGTTCCTCTCTTTAGCGCCTGCCATGATTTGTTGAATTCCACGAGACTTTTTGTCCCGCCGGGTGAGCCTTCAAGCTCGCGAATGAGATCGAGGGCGAACTCAGTCTTATTCTCATCATCTGGGATCGGATGCTTGAAGTCGGAGAAGAACACCGGCAGACTTGACGGCGGGCCGCTGTAAACAGTCTGGCCGCGCGACAGAAAAATCATGCGGTCCAACAATCCGAGAATCCGATAACTAGGCTGGTGGATAGACATGATCACGATGCTTCCACTCTGAGCGATTGTCTGCAAAACCTTCACCACCATGTAGGCGCTGGTTGAGTCCAATCCCGAAGTAGGCTCGTCGAGAAGCAACAGGATTGGATCGTGAATTATATCGGTTCCGATCGACACCCGCCTCCGCTCTCCGCCGGAGACTCCACGATGGCCCTCGTCGCCGATGACGGTATTCGCGGCGTTACGTAACCCGAGCTGATCGATAAGAGCTTGGACTCGGAGTCTCTTCTTCGACTTGGAGAGGGTTCTCGGCAGCCTAAACTCCGCCGCGAACATCAGAGTTTCCTCGACGGTGAGCATGGGGAATAAAAGATCATCTTGCATTACATAAGCCGAGATCACCTTCAGCAATCTCGATTCCAGCAGCTCGCCGTTGAGTGTGATTTCTCCCTTTACACTTCCTTTCGCCATGCGGTTCGCCAGAGCGTCGATCAACGTAGATTTCCCGGAGCCAGAAGCGCCCATCACCGCCATGATCTCGCCGTCGCGTGCCTCGCCGGAGATGTCATTAAGGATCGTCTTCGTTGTTCCGCCCGAACCCTGGCGGAGAAAACTAGGCAGCGCGAATTTGCGTCGAACCTTCACGCTGTAGGTGATGTTACTGAACGAAAGCACAAAAGGGAGCGCGCGAGGTTCGACGCTGCCGGCATCGCTGATGTCGAGCACCTGGTGCACCGGCGTGTCGTCTCCGGCGGCTTCCTTCCGCAAGTCGCCAACGCACTTCAGGAGGTTGCCGAACGTCGGCGACGAGGCGGGACGCGCGCATTCTCTAAGTGGAATGTTGTCTCGAACAGGCGAAAGGTGAGCTACTATCCTCGACGACATGGCTGGATATTTTTTCAAGAATGGGAGCGCGCATACAAGTGGAGAGACAGTTTGATTTGGGTTTCTGAGAAATGATGAGAAAGTGGAGAAGAAATATAGATGCGAGAGCGGTTGCAAGTAGGTGAAGATTTGAGTGTGAGAAAGTATAGAGATATGTGGAGTCATTATATGGATTGAAATTGTGGAGAGGGATAGATGTGAGAGGTGAGCTACATTTCCTAATCTTTTCTTGCACAGGTGGATTTCTGTGATTTGTTGATAAGTGTGTTTGCGTGATTCAATTAGGCGAGGACGGTAATCTACTGTGTGTTCTACATCTACTCAAATGTGGCAAACGATTAATATATGTTTTTATATAATATAATACTATCCATCATCATGTTAAATTAATTAACAATTCAAACCCACTAGCACAGGAGAGCTCAAGACAAATTAGCGCTGCAATGCATTAATTTGAAATAAATTTATACGTATTGCAGATTTACGATGGAATTGCGACGAATCAAGAAATGAATAACGGACTGCCGATGGAATTTTTTCAAAAAATTTTTTGCCATGAAATTGCAAAACTTTACGACGAAAATTCCGTTCCCGTTCCGTAGCCATCGAACCCTAAACCTCCCTCATCGAAATATGGTCAATTCTTTTAACAATTTGTCTTGATTTGGATTGTTTAGAGAATCTATTGGCTGCTATTAGTATTAATTTCTATTCCGAATTTTTATTAACTTAAGTTTGATTTATATTTGTTCAGATACATTAGTTACTTTTGTTATTTATGCTTTTATATTATTTTATTTAAGTATATTTATGAAAAAAATGGTTGAAATTCAATGAAAATCGAAAATCAAAATCTGATGCCTCGCGGACTCACACGACATCGAATTGCAACCCCAACTCGCATCCGACCATAAAAAAGAAAACAGTTAAAACTCAAACCGGTCAAAACATCGGCAATACAAGCAAAACAGGTGAAAGGCGAGCGGTAGTAATAAAAGCATGCAAAAATGTCCACAAACAAAAACAAAATAAAAGTTGTTTACCAAATCAGGAAATAAAAGTATTTAGAATTACATCAACTCAATGTTTTAAAGGTAGAAGGGGCTGAAACTATCAAGCAACATTGGGGGATAATTTCTTGGCATTGGCAGCGGCATGGTCTACAAGACCTGGGGTCAGGAAGTTAGCTTCAACAACATCAACTTCACCGGAGGCAGGGGTCGGATTGACAGCGTCCACAACATCGACCTTGGGAACCGTAGAATCCTTAACGTCCTCGGGAACGACATCGAAATCCGGCTGCAACCCTAACTGCAAATCCACATGGAGGTCATACAACTAAGGAATAGGGTTGGGGACGAAAGCCAAACCAGTTCTGGAATCGACCTCGACCTTATCCACTTCGGGGTCGACCACCATATCAATCGACCCCATTATTTTCAACCCCTCCGGTTAAGCTTGCTTGCCCACATCCGACTGGGGCTCGATAGGGGCCTTAGATCCATCCGACCCCGAAGGGGTATTGGGCCTGTTAATCACTCTCATGTCAATTCCCGGATATCGCCAAACCACATTTGCCCTAACAGACTCAAGAATCATTTCCTCAAGGGTCTGGAAAGTAGGGCGGAAGGCGTCAAAGTCAATCAAGGTGTCCATATCAACCCCAATCCCGACCTCAAGCTCGGCAATCTTTGCCTTTGCAGCCTTGGCCTCCGCAAGCCTAGCCTTCTAGCACCGGACGAACTTATCTTTGAAATGAGTAGCCTCAAGTTTGTGTTCCAGGATCTAATCCTCCAGCCTACCTGTCACCCGCCGGAACTCAGCATCGTAGTTGGAAACTTTCTTGTCCAAATCGGCTCAATCTCTCCTCGGCTTATCGTACTTCTGATGGTAGACGGTGGCCTCCTTACGAGCACTCTCCAAGTCAGGCGTAAGAGAAGAGATGATCTGAGTCAACTCAGCGCCGCCCTTCTTTCCTTTTTGTCGGCCAGTTCCTTCCTCATCTGTCCTGCCTCGATCGATATTGTTAGGTGTTGATGTAGAAATCCCACCTTTAAATTGATGTTTTGATGTGTCAAAACTGAGTATCAAAGTCTAGGCCTAAGAGTTATTACCTCATGTAATCCTTGTATAGAATAATCGAGTTGTAATAGTCTAGGAGAAGAGAACTGTAAAAAATTGTGGAACAGTTTTTGAAAAAGAAGTCGTCCAGACGAGAAAACTCTCAAGGACAAAGAACGCGAAAAAACTGAGCAGAGTAACGGACGCGGAAAACTGTGCAGACATTATTTCAACTGTCAAGGATTGCATATCAAAGAAAACTGTGGACACAGTTTTCATAAAGAAACTGTTGAGAGGCGCTCACAGTTTCAGGTAAAGACAATTTCAAGTCAAAGGAATACGTGAACAGCAAGATGCCGAATAGTCATAAAAGAACATTAAAGAAGCCAATGATGAGAGACGGAGAAACACTCAGTTATGACTGGCGTACAACGTTGTTCGCCGTCGGACACATCAAGTACAAACTGCCCTGCAAAAAGCATCGCAGTGGTTCAGAAAAGGCAGAGGAACAGGTTTACTTTACAAAGAAGGATGGACTTTGATTGGACATCCTTCAAAATGTCTCTACCGGTCCAACTATAAATAGCAGGAAGATCAAAGACAACAAAAAAACAATCGAGCATCTGAAAACTAAGCCGTCACTCTGCCGAATTTAAAACTCTAACACATTGAAAGCTCTCAACTGAACGATATTATTTATGTGGTTCATTTATTGAACACGAGGCATTATTTCTTAAGAAATCTTTCGAGATTCTTGATAAAGCTCATTCTTATACTCACTTATCTATATTTTTCTCCATTGTTTCAAGTGCATTTTATTACATTTTTACTCATTTCAGTGCATGAGTATATTTTGGAGGGTTTTATGCCTTTGATGGATGATTTTTGCAGGCTTTAGGCCGAATTCATTGGAAACCCGTACCGAAAGCAGATGATGTTAAAAGGAACAGTCACAAATTCTTCCACACGTGGAATCCGAGCTAATGGAGCATATAAAGAGAAAGATCTTTGAATTATCTTTCCAACGCAACTGGAATCGGGTCGATCAGAGCTCGGGAGCAAAAGTTATGGACAAAACCGTGATACTGCTCAGAAGGCTCAAACATGCATTCATTTCGATCGAGATGCTCCCTGTCGATCGACAGGGAGGACATGCTGGGATTTTGATCAAAATTATCCCTGTCAATCGACAGGGAGAACAAATTGGTGAACCGACGCAAGCCACAGTATGTCTGTCGATTGACACAGAAGCCCGATTTGGAGAAATTCACATGTTTTGGCAGTTTTTGTTATTTTAGCCCAATACCTAGTTAGGTCTTTTTCACTCCTCTATAAATATGAACTCTTAGGCACAAAATTTAGGCTTGATATCTATCTTTTCAGCATTATTGCACTTAGAATAATTGAGCTTTGGAGTTTTTACAAGACATTCAAGGTTCCTCTTTATTTGTAAGTTCATTATTAATATGTTTGCTTTAATTCTAGTCATGTTTTGTGGCTAGAACCCTAAACAGGTTCTAGGGTTATGATTTCTTTTCTGATGCATGTTAATTGATATCAACTCTCTAAGCATGGATTAATTCTCTGATTTAATTTTATAATCTAGATTGAAAGAATGACCGAGAGGTGAATTGAGATGTAGGTTTATATATAGTTAATAGTTGATGGATCGAGAGATGAAAATTATTAACAGGAAGAGAGAATTAATTGTGTTTGTTTTTTGTCCAACCAAGAAGAAACCTATATAGGAATAATTAGATAATTATGAGATTGATTAATTTGGTGTTCTTGAGACCGCGAGGAGATAGTCACTAATTAATAATCTAGGATTTAATTGTCCAATCAAGGAATTTAATCCACACAAATATATGTTTTCCCCATTGCTGAGTTGATTGATATTTGCATGTTGATGATTAGATTATCTGCCCTAGGATCTATGCTTTCTTTAATTGTTTTTTCAAACTTTTATTTTATCGTATCGTCATCTTTAAATTCCAAAACAAAATCCCTTTTTCAAATTCCTCAAACTTCTACGTTCTAAAAATCGTGGCTAGTACTTTGGATTTTTCGTAGCACAGTCCCTGTGGGATCGACCACCTTAGGGTGTAAAAAATTTATTTGCTTAACCGCTTTACTGCAGTTATCAAATTGGCGCTGTTGTCGGGGATTTGTCAGATCTATCCAATTATTAGTTTATTTTTAGTTCTAATGGATTGAGGCTGTATTTTATTTTAATTTTGTTTTTATTGGTTTTGATGTTTTTAATTTCGAGTTTTAGGGTTTGAAGTTGGTTTTTGGTGTTTGAATTTTGGGTTTTCAGTTTGCATGAGTTTTCAGGGTTTTACCTCTGTTTCGATCGACAGCCTGCCTGTCGATCGAGATAGAAGTAATTGACATGCGTGTCGATTGACAGCCTGCCTGTCGATCGACACAGAGGGTGATTTTCTATTTTTTTCTATTTTTGTTCGCAGGTTCATGAACAAAAGGGCTCAGGGCAAACCACTCGAGAAATTTGATCCAGAGATCGAGGCTGTAGCCCGGAAGAGGAAAAGCAAGGGAAAACAAATTATACAGGCACAATCATAGATGAGATGCCACCTTAAGAGGATCCCGAGACACAAATCATAACTCAAGAGAATGCCACCTTACTTGTCCAAGAAGTCACTCAGATGAAGGACATCATCGAGAAACTGATGGCAGAAAGGGAAGCTGACAGGCGTGAGGCCGAAAGAAGAGAGAGAGAAAGGCGCCGCATAGATGACTCCGATGATGAGGACCCCAACGCGATGGCCAAGAAGTACAGACCACAGCCCGGGAACGAGGGATTTGTTATTGGCATCACTGCCAATAACTTTGAACTCAAGACCGGCTTGATTCAGATGGTTCAGCAGAACCAATTTGGGGCCGAGCAGTGGAGGATCCGTACACCCACCTCAGGATGTTTGTGGAGGTGTGTGATACCATCAAGCAAGGAGGAGTTACCCAGGATGTGATCCATCTGTGCTTGTTCCCTTTCTCACTTAGGGATCAGGCTCGAACGTGGTTTACAGCCCTGGACTGCAGCAACATCCGTACTTGGGCCGATCTCAGAGCCGAGTTCCTCGCCGCCTTCTTCCCACCCTTAGACATCATTCAGAAAAAAGATGGAGATTCTGCAATTCACCAGAGATTGGATTAGTCATTGTTTGAAGTTTGTAGCAGGTGGAATGAGTTGTTGAGGAGCTGCCTAGGCCATGGAGTCGATACCGAGGAGCAGGCCCACATTTTCTACAGAGGGATGAATGAGAACACCCAAGCAGCCGTTGACTACGCCTCAAGAGGTTCTCTGATGAGCAAGTCACCTGAAAAAGCCCTCAAGTTGTTCAAGAAGATGGCGTTGCATTCCCAACAATGGTCAAATCCGAGGAGACCGCAAGTCCGGGCAGTGGAGACAAAGGAGGATGATGCATTGAAGAAAGAGGTTGAGAAGCTAAAGGGGGAGGTTGAAAAACTAACTACTTCTGCTTCTATTTCTGTTACACAGGTTGACCCTATCGCCAATGTGAACTACATGAATCGTGGTGGCTACCAGAATCAGTACCAGCAAGGGGGATACCAACACTACTATCCAAAACCTCATCCAGGTTTCTCCTACTCTCAGCCCGATGCTGCCGAGCAGCCCCCTCCTGATTTTGATGTGCAGAATGGCGAGATTGTGGAGAAGAAGAAGGAGAGCCTTGACGAGGTACTCAAGAACTTCATCAAAGCCTCAGATTACCGAGTTGGGAAGATTGAGAAAGAAGTGGCAGAAGTCAATACCAAGGTGGACTTACATGGAAAGCACGTGAAGATCATAGAGACTCAAGTCAGTCAGATTGCCACTTCGTTTGGTGCGCAACACACTCCTGGGAAGCTTCCAAGCACCACCGAGGCAAATCCCAAGAACCAGAAGGACTGCAAGGTTGTGAAGTTAAGATCAGAAATGAGCTACAAAGGTCCGAGCATGCCCCAAAGCAAGTTTAGGGGAGAGAAGGAAAAAGAGCCTGCAGAGTCGTCCTCTATTTCGATCGACAGGCAGCCTATCGATCGAAATGGAGGACAACAGGAGATCGATTCAGATGATGATGAGAGCTCGGTTGACAGGGCTGCAGTGGGTGTGTCGATCGACGCACCCCCTGTCGATCAAAATGCAGGTCAGACATGCAAAAATTCCACTCGACCGACACAGCAACTTCCCCAGTTCGATTCCTCGAGTTCCAAAGCTGCTAGACCACCTTCGATGCCCTTTCCTCAGAGATTTGCCAAGCAGAAGGAGGATTCCAAGTTCTCACGCTTTGTCGAGAACTTGAAGAAGGTAAGCATTAATTGTCGTGGTGGAGAGATCACTCTTCGAGCAAATGAGGAAAGGATCACATTCAAGCTCGACACAAGCCGACAACAATCCGAATGCTTCAGAATCACATCCCGAGAGGAAGCAGATGAGGAAGAAGAAGAAGAAGAAGAAGAAGCAAGTGAGGAGTTCAAAGAAGACCAAGCCGCTCAAAGATGGGAGCGAGGGAACGAGTCAGAAAAATTGTCAATTACACCGTCTCTTCCCGAGCTCACTACTGTCATCCAAGATCGGTGGGTCTACATGGTCGATGCCCAAGGAAGGCGAGTGCGTTCTAGCCCGCCCTGGTTCTGAAAAAGAGGTACCGTCAAGCTACGACGTTAACTAAAGCACTTGTTGGGAGGTAACCCAACTTTTACATGCTTTCATTTCAATTTCCATTGTTTCTTTTCAATTTTTGTTTTTATTTTCGTTGGTGTGTTTGACTTTGTTTTCGAATTTTTGTTTTACATTTACTTTATGTTATTTTTGAAAAAAAGGGAAAAAAACTGAACAGTGGAGGATCGATCTCTGTTTCAATCGATAGGGCCCCTGTCGATCGACACAGAGGTCAGCACACAGCAAGTCGACACAGAGTGCCAGAATCACCAATTTCTTCGTCGCGCAGTGCTGATTCCTTCGGTGGATAAAAAGTTGATGTCTGAGATCAACAGGCAGGTACAAGTTCTGTTTCTTGTCTGATTTTCAAACTTTTTCTTACTTTCTGAGTTTGAAATAAGTTTGGGGGGATGTGGACAAGAAATTCGAACTATCTATCTTTTTATCTGCATTATTTTTTATTGCATTTATTTGAATTGGTGTGTTTAAATTTTTGCCTAATAAAAAAAATATATAGATATTATGTGAGGAAATTTTTTGAGTAATTGAACCCTCTTACATTATATGTGATGTTTGGAATCGATCTTTGATTAGTTGATTTGATTTTGATTGTGGTTGATTTGCCCATGAATGTAGAATACTGCATGATAGGGTCTAATTAAAACTTACACTTGCATGATGTTTGAGTGGATTGAAATTGACTAAGGAAGAATTTTTGAACCCAAGTGAGTTTTTGAGCCATTATTTGTTCATGAGAGATTCGCATGTATGTTTTGATTTCTCTAGAACTTGCTTTTGTTATGTTTCGAGACTGCATAGTGTGCACAAGGATAGAAAATGATCTTAGGCCATCTTTGTTAGCCAAATTATCCTAAACACTGTCCCTTGTTATATTTTATCCCTAGATTAACCCCTTTGAGCCTGTTGTTTTTCTTTCTTGGTCTATGAGATAAGGAAACAGTGTAGTTCTATCTTGTCTATGAGAGAGTGCTATGAGAAAGGTGAATTGTATCCTGTCTATAGGATTTGGGTGAAATAAGGGTAATTGTATGGGTGGATAAGAAACTTAAAAATTGGTTTACAAAAGAAGGTTGGGCTCTAGAAAAATATTTGTGTCCTTATAAGCTCAAATCATTAAACAAGATTTTTAAGAGCATAAAAGGACTAGAAAAAAAAAGAAGAAAAAAATTGAGCCTTGGTTTATGTTGAAAATATTAGGAGATTGGTGGATAATGAGAAGATAGTGGTTAGATTATTGAGAGTAGCTAACTCAATTGGTATAGTCACTTGGCCATATTTCCCTACCTTTCATAAAAAGTCTTCATTACAACCCTCTCAAAGTCCTTTTTGATTCTTGAATTGTGTGCACAAACAAGCAGTGGAGATTTTAGAACTCTTGCAAGCCTATGGTAGAAATTTATTCATACATGTTGTGAGTGCTTTCATTTGAAACCCAAACACTTGTGTGATGAGCGATACACTTTCCTGTGAGTCTTCCGAAGTTGATGAATATCTTATCTCTTTCAATTGCTTGTGTGATGTGGATTGATGAACCTTGATTGTGATGAATCTTGTGAGGCATTGCACTTTCAACTGCTTGAGATCTCTTTTCTTTTTTTCTTCGATTGAGGAAAATCTAATATTCAAGTTTGGGGGTTTGATAAGCTCATATTTATACTCACTTATCTATATTTTTCTCCATTGTTTCAAGTGCATTTTATTATATTTTTACTCATTTCTGTGCATGAGTATATTTTGGAGGGTGTTATGCCTTTGATGGATGATTTTTGCAAGTTTTAGGCCGAATTCATTGGAAACCCATACCGAAAGCAAATGATGTTCAAAGGAACAGTCACAAATTCTTCCACACGTGGAATCCGAGCTAATGGAGCATATAAAGAGAAAGATCATTGAATTAGCTTTCCAACACAACTAGAATCGGGTCGATCGGAGTTCGGGAGCAAACATTATGGCCAAAACCGTGAGACTGCGCAGAAGGTTGAAACATGCATCCATTTCGATCGAGATGCTCCCTATCGATCGACAGGGAGGACATGCTGGGATTTCGATCAAAATTCTCCCTGTCGATTGACAGGGAGAACAAATTGGTGAACCGACACAAGCCACAACCCGGATTTCAACCATGCATGTGTGTCGATCGACAGTCTGCCTGTCGATCGACACAGAAGCCCGATTTGGAGAAATTCACCTGTTTTGGCAGGGTTATGATTTCTTTTCTGATGCATGTTAATTGATATCAACTCTCTAAGCATGGATTAATTCTCTGATTTAATTTTATAATCTAGATTGAAAGAAGGACCGAGAGGTGAATTGAGATCTAGGTTTATAGTTAATAGTTGATGGATCGAGATGAAAATTATTAACAAGAAGAGAGAATTAATTGTGTTTATTTTCTGTCCAACCAAGAAGAAACCTATATAGAAATAATTAGATAATTATGAGATTGATTAATTTGGTGTTCTTGAGACCGCGAGGAGATAGTCACTAATTAATAATCTAGGATTTAATTGTCCAATCAAGGAATTTAATCCACAAAAATCTATGTTTTCCCCATTGCTGAGTTGATTGATATTTGCATGTTGATGATTAGATTATCGGCCCTAGGATCTGTGCTTTCTTTAATTCTAGAACAACGAGCCGAAGCAGTTCCAGAACTTAGAAGTGAATCATCTCATGAGGAACATCCTGTAACTTCTAAGAATCCAGCTGCTCCTACTGTAGCCGTACCTGTGAAGAAGCCTAGTTGGCTAAAAGATCATCCCACTGAAGCCATCTTGGATGATATTGGAAATCCTGTTTGAATAAGACAAGGCACCGGATTAATGTCTTGCTTTTTATACCAGATTGAACCTGTGAAGATTTCGGAAGCTCTTTAATCAATGGACTGGATAAATGCGATGCAAGAAGAGTTAAATGAGTTCACTCGCAATAATATGTGGTATCTAGTGGATTGACCTACACATCAGTCTGTAATTGATACCAAGTGGGTCTTCAAGAATAAAGAGATGAGATCGGTACCATCGTTCGAAACAAATCAAGACTGGTTGCTAAGGGGTACGCACAATGTGGAAGGATAGACTTTGATGAAACATTCGCACCAGTTGCCAGACTGGAAGCTATTCGTCTATTCTAGGCGTATGCAGCTTACTACAACTTCACAGTTCTTCAAATGGATGTGAAGAGCACCTTCCTAAATGGTGAATTAAAGGAAGAGGTCTACGTCGAACAGCCTCTAGGTTTTGAGCAAGGAAACTAAGTCTACAAACTAAGGAAAGCTTTATATGGATTGAAGCAAGCACCTAGAGCATGGCATGAAACTCTCTCTCAGTTTCTGCTCAAGAATGGATTTGAAAAAGTTGCAATCGACCGAACCTTGTTCATGATAAAGGATGGAGAGGACATCCTGCTTGTTCAAATCTACGTAGACGACATTATCTTCGGCAGCAAGAACACCAAGTTATGTGAAAAATTTGCCCAGTTAATGCAGAATAAATTCCAAATGAGTATGATGGGCAAGATGATATATTTTCTTGGTTTACAAGTTGATCAGTCTGACAAAGGGATTTTTATTAGTCAGAAGAAGTATACTCAAGACTTAATCAACAAATTCTGTCTGGAGAAGACGAAGTCTCTAAGGATTCCTATGAGCACCAGTTCTCAGATCACACTCGATGAAGAAGGAGAACCTATTGATCCAACTGCTTATAGAGGAATTATTGGGTCTCTACTATACTTAACTGTCAGTCGACCCGATATATCTTATGTTGTAGGAGTATGTGCAAGATTCCAGGCTAATCTTAAGAAGTCCCACATGGAAGCAACAAAAAGAATCGTGAGATACCTCAAGAAGACTAAGTCTTTAGGTATCTGGTATCCCAAAACTGATGGAATCATGCTTAATGGATTCTCTGATTTAGATTTTGGAGGCTGCAGAATTGACAGAAAGAGCACAAGTGGAACCTGTCAGTTTTTAGGTCATAAACTGATTAGCTAGTTCAGCAAGAAGCAACATTCTGTGGCTACGTCAACCACTGAAGCTGAATAGGTGGCAGTAGCCAGTTGTTGCGCTCAAGTGCTATGAATAAAGCAGCAGCTTAAAGATTATGGAATTGACACTGGATGTGTTCCTATTTACTGTGATAACAACAATGCAGTTTCTATTTCGAAGAATCCAGTTCTACACTCCAGGATGAAGCAAATTGATATTCGTCATCATTTCATTCGAGATTATGTTGAGAAGGAGGATATCTTGGTGGAATATATTAGACCAGTTAGCGGACATCTTCACCAAACCGCTACCTGAGGCTCGATTTAAAGAGCTATGCATCAAACTAGGTCTTCTAGAGTTTGATGAAATCTCAAGAGAAGGAGATGAAAACTGATCAGATGCATAACAGTATGGTTAATTATCTATGTCATACACACTATTCCTGAAACAGTTTATTCAATGTTGAAGATAAAGCAAAAGAGTTCGTTCATTAAAATGAAAATGAGGGGACAAGTCACCCTTGCATCTAGACAAAATCCACAAAAGATTGTCTCTATACAAACTCAGTAAAGATTGTTTGGAAATCAAAGGATGAGTGCCCAGTTGATTGGACGAGAGGGGCAGTAATCAGATCCAACCAGATTTGAAGAACCGCCTCTGAGATAAGGGATCCTCCTCTCAAGGAACCAACTCAACTGCATGCCATAAGGGATAGTAACTTCCGGGAGATTTTGAAGAGCCCTCTTAAAACAATCAATGATGAACCCTGCCCAGTCAACTTCACCTTGCTCCTAAGACGCCATCATAGCCTTCCAGACTGGTGGTGTAAAGTTAGTTACTTGGAGGGGATTGCTGACCACCATCTGGTTAATAACGTCGAAGAAAAACTTGTAGATCGGCCTGAGGTATCCACATGGCGCATTTGGATGGAAGCTGATGTTTCCTGCTCTCCAATCTTGCCAAACTGACCACTCAGGTGCAGTCTCTTCGCTCTGGTATTGCATGACGGGAGTTCTTTTGCCATTACGAAGTAGACCAAACTCTGCTGCAAAATAGTCAGCAGACCAGTAGAATTCCCTTCCATTGAGATTGCAGAAAATCTCATCTTCAGAGACTGTGGAGTAGTAAGCAAACATCCTGAGTAGTTCTTCATGAAAGGAGTGAGGCTCAATGGTTACAAATCGTGCCAGTCCAATAGCCCTTAGGTTACCTATCAACCCTTGATAGATGCATGGAGTTCTCCAATGATGCGTTTGAATTCCTATCCTATCTAAAATTTTGTTTCTTTGGATGGATATTCTTCCTATCTCTGCCACGACATCTGATACAATGAACGCGGTAGGAGAAGTCATATTTTCCCTGAAATGATCTCAAACTTATTCTCAGCAAAAGACTATTAGATGGGTGATGTACTAATGTTTGTCAACAAATGGTATTTATAGACAATCTTAAGCGGCGTTCGGAAAAGATATCAAAAAGATATCATGCCATCCTTATGTGACAAGATTCCTCATGACACGGAGTCTGAAGCCGATAAGTCACCATTCAATGCCCAACAACTACGACTAGCCAACCATGACCGAACGTATGGCCAAGAAGTCTGAAGGCTAAGGGATCAGAGTCTGTGAACGGTCAGACCATAGGTATACGGTTCCCATACTTAGCATGAAATCCTAAGGGAAGATTCAAAAATGGTGCTAGACACTCTGAGGATAAAGAGCAAACCGTGCTGTCAAAGAATTGAGTAACATGTACAGTTCAGACTGTTTTTCTCACGATAGAAACTGTGATTTCAAATGCTTGGAAAAGAGAAAGAGATCTCATTCACTGATAAGTCGTACAGTTTACAAAATCTCAAAAAGGGGGACAGTTCACCCCGAATCTACAGAAATGAAATAATTACAGGATGAAATCTTGAACAAAGGTCGGAGGAGATCAGCCAATGGGAGAACGCCGTGGCGGATAGAAGTCAGAATCTTCAATGTTGGACCAGCCACCTCTAGTGAACTCCGGAATATGATGCTCAAGAAGAGAGCTCAGTTTCATCCCATAAGGAGCAGGGAGAGCTGGTAGATTCTCGAAGGCGTATCTCACTCGATTGAAGACGAATGAAGCCCAATCGACGTTCGCTTCATCGACAAAGGCCATCATTGCCTTCCACACTGGCGGGGAGAAGTCTGCAACCCGTGAAGAGTTCCCAACAACCATCTGATTAATGATATCATATATCACGCGAAATCGAGGAGCCAAGTACCTCGACAAAGCTATTGGATGGAAGACTGTCGTGGTATCCCTCCAATTCTGCCAAGCATACCACTCTGGAGCTGTCTCGTCCTTCAGATAGTCCATCACAGGGTTTCCACCATGTGGAAGTCCAAAACTGAGGGAGATAAGACTCCGGAGACCAGCATATCTCATAACCATGAAGGTTGGCATGAATCTCATTACCTTCCGCTACATAGCACTCGTCAGCAATAACCTTCAGCATGCCTTCATGAAAGGAAGAAGGCTTTCGGGTTACAAAGGACTCAAGGTTATTTGATCTCAAACTTCTCATCACAAAATTATAAAGAGGAGAATTCCCCCTGTGCTACACTACCAACCCAGTCAGGTTCAGGATCTTGCCTCCCATTATCTTGATATCAGCGGGGATAGCCATTTTTATCAGAGAGAAGCTATTTCTGGGATATTAAAAAAAGATGAGTATTGTGCATTTCCTTGTACGCAAGGAGAAGCAATTTATAGACAACATCTCTGGCATGATCCAGCGCATGTGATGATTCATAAATGTCGACACGATGATCCGTAAATAGGTTTAAGATTTGAGACATTAGTATTGAATGTCTGACAAGTGCATGATTCAATCGCTCATGGACACGTGGACGAGCAGACTGAAGACTGATCAGTACAGAAATCAGTGAAAGGTCATGGTTCAGCAGTACGGTTCCTCAGAATCCTGTATAAGGATGTGTGAAACTAAGATATACCAAAAATGTCATAGCAGTTCTCATAAATCACCAGTTTTCTTTTAGACAGTTGGAAACCAACCCAACAGTTTGCCCAGAGAGGTTCAGAAGGAAAACTGTCCCGATTCTCAAGAGCAGGATTTGGAATTTTAAGAAGCAGTCGGCTGGAATGAACACATCATGAGGAGTGGTGTCATGGCGTATTAGGCAAAGACACGTCGCCACATTCACGTGCTACGAGCACGCCGCAACAGAATAGGAACAGACATCCCTACATTAGCCCTCATCACAGCCGAATAGCACAAAAAGTTATAGATCATCTCAGCTGTGGATCTCACAGGGTCAAAACCTCGATTAAACCCTTTGCAATTACTCATCATCCTCATTTGATTTCTGTAACCCTCTTTCTAAAAATCGAATTGCCCCCAATCTTGAAACCTTACACCATCAACATTGTTTGAGATATTATGGTTAAGAGGAAGATTTCATCCGGCAAAGGTCCGAGTGCATCAGGAAAGGAAATCTCTCATAAGGAATTAGGCGTCGATCAAATGATGCAGTCGATGTCGTCGACCTCTCCAACAAAGATATCCGAGTAAGTTAAGTTTTTAAGGAGAAGATTCTGAATCTGAAGGAAATCCATTATCTATGTTCCGATGAGAAGTTTTATGACAAGTTACACAATGAAAAGCTGATACAGTTTCTGGGCTTACACCCTCACAAGTTCAAGCCTCACCGCGTCGCTGAATTTTATGAGAATGCGATTGTTGACAAAGGTGGAAAATTCTTCAGAGCAAGGGTCAACAAAGTTCCGATGCTTATCAATATCGATACTATTGCAAACTTTTTCCATCTACCCAACACTGGTGAACACATCGCCAGTTACCTAAAGAGTGATGATGGGGCACGCCAGCGGCATTGGAAGGTCTGGAAGAAGCCAGAGCATAAAGACAAGTTTCATCTACCGACAAAGGTTTCCGAATTGAAGTCTTTCTACAAGACTTTAAGTGACATAGCGCTTAGAATGATCTACCGCGGTGCAGGATCCTTCTCGGAACTAAGTCAACCCAAGTATGTTGTTATGATGGTGTTAGATGATGGCCCGGGAGGGAACTGGGCTGAATTTATTTTTGTTCGTATTCTTGGGCATGCTAGAAAGAATGAGACCATTCGGGAAACCAACAAATTCAAGTTTGGTGTTGGTTTTGGGCTAAAAATTAGTTACCTGATAGAGAAAATGATAGGTCTTAGGCAAGAAGGAGAATATCTGGTCTCAACTAATTTTCTACCTCAAAATGATAAGATTTACGGCAAAGCAGAAGAAAGAGATGATGATGATAGTAATGGAAATCAACAGGAGGACGGTGTTGATCCGGAAATTGTTATTGTTGATGAGTCCAGCTCACAGCCTACTAAAAAGAAGCGTGCACAGGAAGAAGCTACTTCGAGAAAGACAAAGAAGAGAAGGAGGTTGGTACTTACGAGTATCTTGGAAGAAGAAAGGAAAAGGAGTAGAAAGGGCAAGCAGACTGAAGCTCTTGAAGGTAATCCAAAGGATAGGACAGTGCCTATTGTGGATCTTCAAAGCCCAACTCCTTCAGAAAAGGATTCTCCTCCACGGCAACCTTTCACTCCCTCAACATCTTCTGGAAGCTCAATTATCAAAGATCACCAAGGCATGCCTGAAACAGTCATGAAGATTACCTAGACGGTCTTAGAGACAGGGGGAACAATTTCAGAACTGTCGGTCCAGGAAACTGTCAACCAGGATCTGCCGATGACAGCTGTTGCTAATCAATATCCACCCCCGCATAAATCTATTGCTGTGCAAAAAGAACAAGAACAGAAAACTGTTGTTGTGCTAGTTAAACGAACAGTCAAGCAACGACCATTGCAAAAAATTATTGCTAATAGATTGCGTCTTTCAGAACCAGCCACACAAGTAGTAGATGAAACATATCTCGAGTCCATTCTCCGCAGAATTGATAAGAATCATGATACTCTTGTGAAGGTACAAAATCTTCAAATTTGGCTCAATACAAAGACAGATGAGATCCAAATGGATCTTTTAGAGCTTGAGGATGAAAAAGCAAAGGAGCTTCAGAGATTGAGAAGAGAAAATGAAGAAGAAATGGAGGTTGAGAAAAGAAGAGGAAGAGAGGCTCAGGAAAGAAGATGAATAGACATTGGCTCAAGCAATCATACTCTCTCAAGCAATATCTCTTGCAGAGACTGCCGAGAAAACTGTCGAGCTTGTTAGTCAACAAGAAGCAAAGTTGTTTCTCCTAAAGCATTTTCAGCGGTTACTCCGAATCAAAACTACCGAAGAATATTCTATCACGAAAGCTCAGAGAATTCGCAAGGAAGAAGAAGACTTTCAAAGATTAAACCACGAAGCTGAGCAAAATAGAATGGAGGATGAACAAAAGAAACGAGAAGAAAAGGAAGCTGCTGAACTAAAGAGAAAGCAAGAAGAAGAAGCAGCAGCTGCTGAAGGCATTAGAAAAGAAGAAGATGACATTGTCGACCAGGCAAGAAATACAGCATCAACAGTGTCAAAGAAAAAAGATGAAGAAGAAGCAAACATCAGAGCTCACCATCAACCTGAGCCATCTACTGCTACATCTCAGAGTCAAACTGGTGGAGACTCTAGAACACTAGCTGCATTTGAAGGAACAATGTCTCTCGATCCCAACTCTATAGCTGCACCACACCTACCCCTTGATGTTCTTAGACAGGAAATGGATCAGCGGGTCCTTACTATTTTCGATTTTGTCAAAAAGGGGGAAGAAAGAAGAGATGAAACTATGAAGCTGCAATTGAAAATGATAGAGAGGCGAGAAGAGGAAGAGAGGAGGCGAGAAGAGGAGCAGAGAAGGCGAGAAGCGGAACAAAAATTACGGGATGAAGAGATAAGAATGGAATTAGAATCAATTATGGCTTCTAGAGAAAAAGAGTTGAAACTTTTCATGGAAGTGGCCACAACTCTTAAAACGCAAGCTGGATCCTCCACTTCTGTCGCAACCTCCTCAAAGTCAAAGAATGCAGATTCCTCAAATCAAGATAAGGAGAAGGACAAGGATCAAAACAAGCAAAAGGAGTGGTAGCTTTGTTAATTTGAATTATTTTTTTGTGTTTTCTTTTGTTACCGCAGTTTTAAAACTTTTCATGTACCTGTAATCGAACATATATAGTGAAAAGTAAAAAACTGTTGGTTTGAAGACAACTACTCATTATCTCTTACCTTGATTCTTGACTGGCTGAATTCACATATTCCAGTGTGATAAGCAATTTCTTCTCTTATCGTTATAATTTGATTTATATTAATCGAGAATGTCTCTCCCATTCAGGGGGAAGATCAATTAGAGTAGGTCGAGTGTAGAAGAAGCACAGTTCTGAGTAGTGTTAGATTGACAAACCTTGTAAACTCAGATCAACAGCATCTTCTTGCCGACTTAGATAGACTTAGAGGTATGATTTTGACAACATCAAAAAGGGGAAAATTATTAGGTGTTAATGTAGAAATCCCACCTTAAAATTGATGTTTTGATGTGTCAAAACTGAGTACCAAAGTCTAGGCCTTAGAGTTATTACCACATATAATCCTTGTATAGGATAATCGAGTTGTAATAATCTAGGAGAAGAGAACTGTCAAAAACTGTGGAATAATTTTTGAAAAAGAAGCCATCCAGACGAGAAAACTCTCAAGGACAAAGGACGAGAAAAAACTGAGCATAGTAACAAACACGAAAAATTGTGCAGACAGTATTTCAACTGTCAAGGATTTCATATCAAAGAAAACTGTGGACACAGTTTTCATAAAGAAACTGTTGAGAGGCATTCACAGTTTCAGGTCAAGACAGTTTCAAGTCAAAGGAATACGTGAACAGCAAGATGTCGAACAGTCATAAAAGAACATTAAAGAAGCCAATGATGAGATACGGAGAAACACTCAGTTATGACTGGCGTACAACGTTGTTCGGCGTCTGACACATCAAGTACAAACTGCCCTGCAAAAAGCATCGCAGTGGTTCAGAAAAGGCAGAGGAGCTGGTCTACTTTACAGAGAATGATGGACTCTGATTGGAGATCCTTCGAAATGTCTCTACTGGCTATTTTCAAATATCAAACTATAAATAGCAGGAAGATCAAAGACAACAAAAAAAATCGAGCATCTGAAAACTAAGTCGTCACTCTGTCGAATTTAAGACTCTAACACATTGAAAGCTCTCAACTAAACGACATTATTTTCGTGGTTCATTTATTGAACACGAGGCATTATTGCTTAAGGAATATTTTGAGATTCTCCATATAATCTTGTGTACACGAGGATTAAGTCCTTCAACTTAATCTACTCTCTTGGTGTTCATACTTTTCAAATGAGAACACAGCAGCCTGATTTTCTATGGAAAAGAAGGTTATCACGGGCACCTGCCAACCAACATACGTTCCGTGAAGAACTGAACCATCCACCCACCAGAGAAAGAGAAGGGAGGTTTTTCCTCAATCCATTTCCAATGACTACCAGTTCTGAGGAGACTTCAAGGTGGTACCTGGCTTCGAGGAACTGAAGAAGGAGTGAAGAACAACAACCTGGGCGAGTGATCCATTCTGCTGTGGATGGTGGCTTCTACAACATTTGGCTATAGATCGTGAGGATTGTATCTTCATTATTTAATGAATTACCGGATCAATTTCCGACGAGTGGACGTAGGACTTAAGGCTCCGAACCACTATAAATATCATGCGTCATTTACAGTTTACTTACTTACGCATCGTACTGTTTACAATTGTTCTTTGAAGCCTTCAACACTTGTCTGAAAAGTGTTGAAGTGTATAACTATTGACTGTCCATAATTGTTAATCGGTAACCTAACTTGTTGGCCAATCCAAACTATCATTTTTAAAATTGTAACTTAAAAACTGAGTGAGTTGAAACTGAGCTGCCTGCGTATTAAGAGTGTGAATAACTGTCTTTATACTTCCGTTGCACATCATACGTACTCTGATCTGGGACCAACAGACATCCTATCCATCGATGCTTTGAAATCCTCCAATGGCCTGCATACACATAAAAAACCAAACTTAGAAAGTAGAACACAAATAGAACAAGGTGAAATAATAATGACATCACTCATTCACCATCATCCAACCCATTTCAAATGTCTCCAGTGCAAACGAACTGAAAAAGTGATCAGGGAGAACCAGACCATCAAGGATGGACATGGCCTTGCTCGTGAAAGTCTGCGCAGCAACACTCGACTGGTCAGGCATACCGAGAGAAGGCACCAAATGACTGGCTGGTAGGGTCACCGTTGGAGGGGTCGTATTTTCCAAGGCTAGGGGTCCGACAGGGGCTTCCCTGGGGTTAGACTTGGCCTGGGAGCCGGTAGAAGTATCAACAACCCACTTCGGGTCGGAGTCCACCTTTTTCCCCTTATGGACCCGCTCCTTCTTCTGCTGCGGCGACTGTGTAGGAGGCGGCAGAGCTTTAGAATATATGATACAATCCTCATAGGTGGAATAAGAATCGTTGCCCAGGAATAATAGTTGACACGCCGCGAAAATGACTCGAATAGAAACTCAAAAGAAACAACGATGGATGGAAATTCAACACTTCTAATTCGACCCTTCAAATGACGTATTCCAGACGAATCTCATATACG
This sequence comes from Plectranthus barbatus, assembly GCA_026898455.1. NCBI lineage: Eukaryota > Viridiplantae > Streptophyta > Magnoliopsida > Lamiales > Lamiaceae > Plectranthus > Plectranthus barbatus. Next base: position 21,857 of record JAPKLW010003703.1, read on the forward strand.
CCCTAAGAAGCTGAGGAACTATGAATGCAGAACTGACAAATCTGATACTGGTAGAATTCAGCACCTTTGAAGTCGACCCTCAAAGAGCAGTATGCAAGGACAAAACGAAACCCTACGATCCAATAAGCAACTCTCCTCAACAACACTGAATATGGTGAAGATGCCACAAGCGGATGTGAAAGTCCAGTTGATAAGTCAATTTTTGGATTTCAAGGTAATCCAAAAAAAATCATTAGTTTTCAGAATTGGAGTACAAAGTTATTATTCAACTAAAAATTGAATAATTTGTTCCATAACAAGGCCTATATATTGGCAAACTTAAATCCTAATAGGTAAATCAAATCTTAATCTAATTAGGAAATCTACATCATTTCATAATCTTGCTTGAATAGAAATTATAGCACACAAGTTATTGAATCGAACAATATATTTGTATAGAGCTTTTAATGCATTTTAAAGAATACTAACATTTTTTTTGTTTTATATTTGCATGACCGCTCGAGCGAACATAAAAAATACCTTGAAGGACGTCATGTCTAGGGGCTGGATGAAGGAACGAATAGTGCACCCTAAAAAAAAGATGCCCCTCATATTGAAGGAATCGAGAGTAGAGAATTTGGGGAAGTGTAACAAGAAAATAAGAAGTGCAACGACTTTACGTAACCGAGCCTCTTCAACTTCCTACAACCACCTCTACCTCGTTCGTATATTACGTAACTGCCATTTGAAAGGGCAACAAAATTTGATGTAGATAAAAAAAATTGACCTACTGCACGTCGACAAAAATCAACCCCCAACAGGTCTCTAAAATGCGACCTACCTCATTAACGTGTGCGTCGTGCAACAAGGGCTCCAACCTCAAAATGTGCTAAAAATAGCTCGACTACAAACAAAGAAATTCCCCTCTAAGGGGCCAATCACATAAAAGACCTTGAAAACAAAGTTGAAACAACTCGCAGGGGCTAACCAGATGGCTAATAAATCAAAAAATGACAGAACCCGAACTCTCTCTTCATAACGCTGCGATTTTGGGCCTGCAGTCATGGCACTCGCCTGCAGCTTTACGGAGTTGCACAAGTAAGAGGGATCACTCATAGAGGAATTGATCCTTCAAGCCAGGAAGATGATCAAAAGTCAAATTATGCCGAACCCCCACCCCTAAGGGGTTCGAAGAGCCAACATCTGGGAAAACTCGAACTTTGTCTGTGGAAAACAACGAATTAACACATGATTAATCAATTATTCAACTTACTGAGCTCTCCAGAGAGCACCTCACTAAGTCGAAGGGGCTATTGTTGGGGGCTCGATAATAGGAGGCCCAATTAGAGGTCCAAGTATACGGCCCATAAATTTTTTTGCAGAAAAAAGGAGCGGACCGGCCCAAGTAAAGTAGTTTGAAGAAAAAAGTAGATCGAACAAAAATATAGTTTGACCGACTGAGTTCACATAAAGCAGCTCGATTAAAAGAAGTTTGATCTAGCCCGAAAGCAGTCCCAACGAAGAGCAGAGTTTGATTTAACCAGTTCGCATTAAAGTAATTCGACCTAGCCATAAAGTAGTTCGAAGAGCAGAGTTTAGATATTGAAAGGGTCAAGCGAACTGCCAAATGGTCGAGAGGAGTCAATAAATGCTAAGAGTTAGTAACTGCAAGGCATTCGGAAACGGCTGGAGCGTCATTACAGCCGCGGGAGACTAGGAATTCATTAAATACCACCCGGCGGAAATATAGGAAACGGTAGATTTTAGTTAGGGTTTTTAACCTATAAATAGGTACCTAATTTCACTTATAAAAGGGAGACTTACTCTTACTTCTGTAAACTTCATATGAATTTGGCGTTTCTATTCCCTATTATTCTCAATCTCTCCATCTCTAAGACAAATCCATGGGCTCAAACAAATCAAACCTCAACAGAAATTAATTTCTAGATTTAATCAAAAGAATAAATCAAAAGAGGAGAAGGGTTGTTCTCCAGATTAGATCTTCATATATGTATCCCAATGTTGTTCAATCCTGCTGCTGGTGAGGATTCCACATGAATGTGATGTGCAGGATAGAGTTGAATCTCTTCTTCTCCCTCTCACTTTGGCGCCACCCCCTCACTCTCTCTCTCTAGGTTTTCTGTATTTTTCAACTAATATGATTTGAGGAGAAAATGATGACTATTTAATTTGGGTCAGACCTGGGACCTTATGCGAATAATATAGTGGGTCTTTAAAATAATTAATTCTCATGTCCACAACCCAGGGCATAATTAATTAATTAATATTAATTCTTTTTCATCACAGAATAATACTGACCTACCTTTTTATTATCACATTATGAGAACGGGCTGCATTAACTTGACCAACATCGACCCCCGAACCCAATACCAACCCCGAACAAACGAATAAGGACGACTGTTGAGAAGAAACCATGGTAGTTTTAACCAACCCCAAGATTCTCGGAGTCAGCCGAGCTTACCTAGGGTTTGTTAGGCCCAGACTTCGTGTAACGGGCCTCTCCCTTGTGTCTATAAAAGGGATATCCCCATTAGTTTTAAGGAGATTCTTTTTACGTTGTATGGTAGCCGAGATACTATCAAATTACTCTCTCAATAAACACTTGATTTCTCTTATTAGTTCACATTCAATTCGTTGTGTACAACATCAGTTTGGTGTTCAAACGACCAGCTTTTCGACATTCTCATTGCTCTTCGCATTTAATCATATTTTATTGTTACTTGTTATATTCTCTAACTGGATTCTAAAGTCCTCTATTCATTCATTTTTGAACCTCAACAATAAGTATAAAATAGATTTCCGTGCAATGCATGGTTATAATTCTAAAATACTATTAGATCATAAGAAATACAATTTCATTAAATAATAACCAAATATTTAAATCAAGTATTCAAACTACAAAGTTTGATAGTCATTTAATAAAATTTTTGTAATGCCCCATGTTGGCCTTCTCGAGATTTCGATTGCATTACCGGTGGTTGGGGTATTTCTCTTGACGGAAGACTTAGAAATTATAATCAAAAGAATACAAACATTCATCCGTACCCAAACATCTCTTTCATTTAGTCAACATAAGCGGAAGCAAAATCGTTCAAAAAGCTTTTAAAGTTCAGTAAGAACCAAAATAGTGATTCTTATCCAAAGAGTATTCAAAATAAAACAAAGCTTATTTTCCAAAAAAGTTTACATTCAAAAGATTGGGAAGGATGGTGTATCAGAGGTTCATTTCAGCGAAGTGTCACGTGGTGGAGATATGCATATGAAGATGCATATCTCAGGATTTGGCTCAAACTCATGACCTGCTATGCTTCTCACACCACCGCATCCTTCATCATCGTCATTAACATGTGCATTTTAGAAATAATACCAAGGGTTGAGTACTTTCGTACCTTGTGGAGACAATGCACGAAAATATATATTTATATATGAATGTTATGCCATAAAAATGCATCACGATGTTTTATTGAAATCAAACCATGATCATTCAAAACAATTTCATACCACGGTTTTTATGTGTGTGATGTTATATCTGTTTACCATTAAGTGACAGGAAGCTAGCTGTTGGTCCTCAAATATCAGAGTCGTCGTGCTTTAGTGTAAACACGAAATGCAGCGTAATGATTAAACGTCACTTACACTTATCTTTGTTTAAGCAGTGTTTAAGCTCAAGATATGTTATATGATTCTTTTCAGATATACGCTAGCAACTCTGTTGCTAGGTTTTAAATCAGTTTTGAACAGTTAATAATAGAACAGTAGATGAACACAGTATTTTATAGTGGTTCGATCCAAATAGATCTACGTCCACTCCTTTGCCGAAATGCTAAGATTTCCACTAGAAAAGTATACAAAAGTACAAGGAGTCGCCAAACACTTGTAGTAGGCGGCGAACTTTCGGACCGGCCACAACAAAGCTATCCTCCGATGATTCGTACTTTTCCAAACACAGCTATGGCCAAGTCAAGGGCAGAACCTTCGTGTAACTTGTCCTTCGCTGTCAGTGAGGTTTTTATAGTTTCCCTCGAAACTGTTCAGGAATGCGGCTAGAAGCCCGTCGGAGTCAATCCTTTTTAGGAATGACTGTTGGATCTTCCTAGGATAGAAGTTATCCCAATGATTGAAGATTCTCAACCGAAGTTAAGGAATCTCTTAAAGAGAAGTGTCAGATATTCAATGAAGGACACTTCTTGGTTGTTGAGAGCTTTGAATACTTCTTTTATCACGAGCTCTCAACTGACTACTTTTCGCTTGTTCGCTTTGTCAAAGGAATCTCACACTTGAGTGTTTGCGAATGTCGGTTGTGATTAAAGCAGTAGTAGTAGTCGATTCTCACTTTTGGACATGCCTTTTATAGATAGAGATTCAAATCTTGAATCTCCATATCCGTTAGACACAACGGCTCCTTTGTCCTATAGTGATTTGACTTGATCAGTCGCTTTTGGCGTTGATCTATACTTTCTGAACTACTTTGGGAAAGTCTCGTCCTTTGTGTGTACTTTTGTCAGAACGGCAGTATGGCTTCAGCCTTTGACACTCTTGCTCTTCTAATGTTCCTTAGCGATCTGCTATCGTGTCTTTGGCTGCTGAAAGCTTTCGCTGACACTCGATCCTTTGACGTCTGTTGTGCTAGCGTCTTTCAAGGTTTGCTGAATGTTAGCAAATGCTAAACCCTTAGCATTCTGCTAGCATATGCCTTCTAGCAAACGCCGTCCTTCAATATCTGCTAGGAAATCTTCTAGCAGGCTAATTTATTACAACTCAATTTATGACCTATACAGGACTTTACAAGATATGATAGACTATCTAGAATTCAGCAAATGATCGACCAAATGCTAAGGTTTGATTCAACAAAACCTTTTTACTAACAAGTCCTAAGGGAGATTTTAGGAATAATTTCTCAACAATTTCCCCCTTTTTGGTGCGATCAAAGCTTACTATCATTTGCTGAAGCTAAGAGGAAGAATGTCTGTGTTTTACAAAAAAATATTATCCTAGCAATCTGACACAGAGTTTATCTACCTTAGTTCAAGCAACAAAAAATGAGATTCCCCCTCAACAAGTGCTGGGAAATATTTCACGATTAAACACATAGGTAAATGCTGCAAATGTAATATGCTAGAAATTCTAGCACCCAAGAATAATTAGCAGACATTTACTTTTTCAATCTCAATCCAATCGTTTTCAAATTCGTTGAATACACAAATAGTGTATTCCAACTAAGGCACACAGTGAAAATCAGAGATTGACAATGAGAGGTTGTCTCAGTCTGATCAATTTTCATTCATATGATATATCAATTACAAGTACAATGAAAATGATAGACGGAGACAAGCGAAGAAAAAAAAATACCAGAGGTAAGGATGTAATCAGGAGTCTGGAGCAGGTTTCTTTAGCTTCTCCAATTCATCGAATTTGCTTGATGCCATCTGCACAAACGAATCCAAGAACTCCTTGGCAGCAGCACGTTCAGCGGCTTCTAACTCAAGATCCTTAGCAATCCGCTCATTCTCTTCTTCGAGCATCTTGATTTTCAGCTCTGTTTCCTTCTGCTTTAGCTCCTCAAGAGCTTTCTTCTTCTCTTCTTTGGCAGCAGCTCTAGCTTCTTTTGCTTTCTTCCTCTCAACAGCCTCAGCAATCCTCCTTGCTTCCCCCTCTTTGATTGCATCCAAAAATTTGGAGGAAAAGGATGTAACTGTATGTTCTACCTGCTGCTTATGCTCTGCTACGTCTGCCTTGACTTCCTGCACAGAAGCCTTAACAGAGGAAACATCGGACTCGACTGAATTCACCCTGGCCATTACGGTATCAACATTCGTCTTGACCACCGCAATCTCCCTACGTATGTCCGTGGCTTGTATCACCATTCTCTCAGATATGGTGGATACAGCACTTTGAATCGCCATTTGAACTACAGAGTTCAGATATGTTGGAAATTGGAGAGAGCTGACCGGAGTGGCAAGGAATGATGAAGTGGTAGGCACGATGATAGCTTGAATCCTAGCAGTGGAAGTGGAGATTTCTTCCATGACTTCTTCTGTGGTTCCTGTGTTAGCAGTAGTACTTTGCTCGGTAGTGGCTAGCAGATATACCGCCTCCTTGATGCCTTTCAAATACTCTGCTTCAGCTGCAGCAATTGCAGCTTCCTCGAGCTTCCGAGCTTCTACTAGAGAGTGTGCTAACATATAATTCTGCAAATCTGCTTCTCTGTTCCGGTATGCAACAACTTCAAGCCTTCAAGCATTTCGCTCTTCTGCCTCACGAAGCGCAGCTAGCTGAGCTTGTAACATAGACTCTTCGAACTTCACAAGTTCAGCTTGGCGTTTCTTGTATTCAGCTGTTGCTCGTGCCTGACGCTTGGATAATTGACTGTGCGTGTCAGACAACCCATCCGGAGCAAATGTAGACTTGGGCAGAGAATGTGAAGAAGATGTCAGCCGATGAGCTTTAATGGCCTGGAGCCTGGCGATAACAGCCTTATCACTATACTGTTTGGAACAGGGGGATTGGTCCATCCATTCGTTTGCCCATATCTCCTCACGCTTCCAAAAATTCAAACCTTTCCACGCCATCATTATCTCTCTTTCCTCCATGCAAAGTTCTCGAGAGATGTAATCATACTTCTTCCATCGTCTGAACTCGCATCCCAAGATCTTTCCATCGGAAGTATCTTCCTCCAATACTCCAGCAAAGATTTCGTTGACATCCTCCTCAATCATCAAAGTCACAAATTTCTCAATGTTTTGTCCAAGCAATTCAAACTCAGAGTTTACCTGACTTTTCATGAAGGATAATTGAAGTCGATCCCCGTATTCTGTGGAGATCTTCCTTAGAGAACTTGCATCATAAACGTCTATGGATTCTCCATCGGAATCGGTTCCTGAGAAATTCTCATGGATACCTATGCTAGTATCGGAAGGAACTTCTGCTTGAAGACCTTTAGCAGGATTTGCGTCCCCATCCCTAGCAGATGATTCCTCGATAGCGATCTGCGGAGAGCGGACTTCTTCCTCAGCAAATGAGTGCTCAGGAAACGAGTGCTCCTCCGTGTGTCCAATCTGCTCAGCAGATTCATCTTTAGCACAATCTTCTCCCTTGGCTTCGGATTCTCTTTCAACTTCAGAAGGACCTTCGTCCGGATTCACTGGAATTCGTCTGAATGACTCTCGAATGAAATGTTCTTCATCGGAACTGCTCTCCAAATCCACAATCGACTCCACCCTATCGAATTTTGTGGATTGAATTGCTTCAACAAGTTCTTCATCTGTCATGGCATCTTGCTCAGCAATGATATCTCCGTCTTTGTCAACAGAGGGAATTGAAACTGTAATCCTTCCGTCTTTGATGCTTCCGTCTTTGATACTTTTCCCTTTCTTGGCGGCCTTTTCTTCCATAAATGCCTCTTGTAGTAGTTGAGCTGCTTTCTGCTGAGCTTTGTGATCTTCAGCAGCTTTCTTGATCCGTTCAAATTCTTTGTCTCTTCCTTCGAACGTCATCTCAGCAATAAACTTCTGATATTGCTTCTTCTCAAGCTCTCTTCTTTGAGCGTCTCGTTTCCTCTTTGTTTCTCTCACTCCCTTAATCCGCTCTTCCGGGCATCTAGAGGACAAAGGGATGTGATCTGGATTGGCTTCAGCAGCCTTCTTCTCTGCTGCTGCTTTCTCTAGTTCTTCCTGCTCTGAGACTAGAATCAGCTTTCTTCTGGTTTTCTTCTTTGCTTTCTGGGCAGGAGAGGTGATGTTTGATCTCTTCTTCGTTGGAATGGCCACAGCCATAGCCCCAAGAACAAGTGGAGGCTGTTCGGCTTCTTTTGCAGTCATGATCTCATTGATCTGATCTGCTGGTAGATTGCCCAACTTCTCAATCTCTTCAAGATTCTTGAAGCAGTGTTCTGTCTCAGCATTCGTCTGAAGGAGAGCAATCTCTTCAGCAGACATTGGAATGGCCGGCTGTAGTATTTGAACTGCCATAGTGGCTGCATTTGGCTCTTCGGGGGATGTGGGTTTGATCTTGTCCACATTAGATTTCCCTGTCAATTTTTGAGGATTCCTGGTATTGTCAGGTTTGGGCTCTTTCCTCGTTGCTGGGATGTAGTCTGTAGGAAGCAGACTTACACCACGATCCACTCTTGTATTGGTGAACAACATTTCCAAATATTTGCTGATCTTTAACCCAAAATTTACGTTCGAAGAGAACGTTCCATCTACTGCCATATGGTCATTCTTCCGAGCATGTTCAGCCCATCGCTCAAAGAAGAATTCTGCCCAATTTCCCTTAATATTGTCAGTCAATGCCATCATAATGGCATACTTCTTGGCAGAGAGTTCTGAGTAGGAACCGGCGTCACATTGGAGCATTTTGATTACGATCTCCGCAAGGAGCTTGTACTCATCAGACAGAGTATTAATCGGTGTAGCAACTTTAAAGGTAATCACCTACCCTTTCTTGTCTTTTAGCTCCCCCGGTTTCTTCCAAAGATTCCAACATTTCTCCATCTCTACAAGATCATTGACCTTGTATTGAGAGATCTTTGCCCCATAGTTCCGAAGCCCAAACATCCTCGAAAGTAAATCAGCACTCACTTCCATAAAGTTTCCATATACGCAAGTCTTGAACGACTTCTGATCATCATTCATAACTGCCCTAGCGTAAAATTCTGAAACCATGTGTGGGTGAAATCGGTCAGGCTCAGCAGAAAGGTATTTTACTAGTAATTCTGAGTTGAGTAGATCCAAAATCCACTGTGGAATGTGTTTGACGGCGAGAGGCATATAGAGGATTCTATCTTTCATGATTTGTGCCAGACGCCTCTACTCTGTCGTATGGCTGGATAACTCTTTTTTTCGAGCCAAAACCACCAATCTGCTGTAAGGAATTGATTCATCGATGTCTTCATTTTTCATAATTCTGGTGAAGTTGGGTGCATGTCGAACATGCAACGGCGAATCTGTAGGGGGCGAAAAAATGAAAGTGGGAGGTTGGAGTAGATTTTTCGGGTTTTCAGTAAGAGATGAATCAGGATGAGTGATACCGCTAGGTTCTGTATTTTGGGTATTTGGAGAGTTAGGGTTGGTTTCCATGGTTGGGGATTTTGAATGTGAGTAAGGGATTTTGGAGAGGGTTTGAAGAAGGTGTGCGAATTTCAGAAGAGTTAGGGATTTGAATTTTTGAGAGGGACAAATCGAACGGATAGGGTTGTATCCTTCTCAATTGAGATCAACGGCTAGGCGTAATTATGGTATCGTGTGTATGTCCACATTCCCACAATCTTGTCTTCGGGTGACGTGGCTTATCTTGATTCGATGCCGCCGTCTGCACGCAATAAATGCTCCGTCCTTTGAAAGTCAAGATGTCCCACAACTGTTTGATTAGGATTAGCAGCCAAACATCTTAGCAGACGTAGGCAGTCTCATAACCCTTCGACTACTCCTGCATGACTCATCGACTTCCAATAGATATGATAAGTTAGCTTGAGAATATATCCCATTTAATTTGAAGGGATTATAAATAGTACGCCTTGGAAGTTCATTCGCTACACACTTTGGCGCTTCTTCTTTGTTTTCTTTACTCTGTTTCGAAAGAAAACCATTCCCTCTTCTAAACAGGATGAATCCTGCATCCTCTGTTTTTGTTTGTCGAAACCAAATCCTCAGTGAGCCAGGCCTATATTCCGAGTATGAAGATAACTACCAGGTGGCGGAGACAGTTGTTGGTCCCGATTTTCAGAGTATGAACGTTAGCAGCGGAAATAATGATAAAGTAAATGTTTTCTTGCACGCTGGTTACACCGCTGACTGGGACCTGTCAGCTGGTGTATCAAAACTTAGAATATTTAGCCTTGTTTGCACAGTTATCTATCAGTTTCAGAATATACTCCAACACTTGAGTGCTGGGTTTAAAATATAACTGAAGAGCAGAAAGCTGATAAATAACAAAAGGATTTTTATAGTGGTTCGATCAATCGATCTACGTCCACTCTCCAGTCGAAGCACTGTAAATTCCACTAAGAGTAATCGGTTACAGGTGTCCTACGATCTATCTCTAGCTGGTGAATGCCTTGTCCACCAGTTCACTAGATCAACCGCTCCCGGTCCTGGTTCCCTCTTCAACTCTTCTCAGCTGGCGGAGTGCGAGCACGTCACTTCAACCTCCTCAGCTAACTGGGTGTTTTAGTTCTCCCAAGAACGTAAATCTCACTACGGCAAGGTGCGCCCGTAATAACTCAAGTGCTGGGATGCACAGGAGCTGCTGTGAACTCTCTCGGAAGAGAAAGAACACCTAATGAGATCTTTAACTTACAAGTGTAAAACTTGAAGTCTCGTGTTTGATAAATCAACACACGGAAAGCTTATGGAAAGCCTCGAAAGTTCTGTAAGTATTTTGACAGCGTTTTTGCTAGTTCGTGCGTAAGAATTTCAGTCTTTCGGGGGTTTGAATGTTGACAATTCCGACGTATTTATAGACGCGGGATCTGATTCAAACTTTCTAGCCGTTTGGACTCATCCGGAAAGGTGTCAGACCTGGGATGTCCTTCTGACGGCGGTAGGTATGTTTTTCCGGAAAGGATCCATACCTTTGACCGCTTTATCTGACACAGATCTCTTTGTGTCAGAACGGCTTTATTAGTCAGTCCGAGGAATAAGACTGGTGTCTTGTGATATATAGACTTTAAGGTATCCCCTTCCTTAAAGTCATACTTTGTCAGTCGATTCCTCAGCGAATCTTCTTTTTGTCTCTACGGCGCTGGGAGAGAGAATCTGGAATTCTGCTGGTAACATCTGACTGGTAGATCATTCTGGTGATCTTGTGCTGGCAGTCTCTGCTGGTGACTTGCCCTGGCATAATCTAAGTCTACCAAATGTCTGGATGTTAATTCTTCTTGGAATCTCCCATGACTGGTGAAATCACCGCTGGTGAATAGTGTAAGCAAGAACACGTATTCTGCTGGTAAGATTTGTCAGCCGACTGCTGATGAAACCCTTCCCAACTGGTGAATAGTACCCAGTCATAAG